>JALGBA010001895.1:0-21467 GCA_023970755.1 Azemiops feae | reverse complement strand
CCAATTTGGACGGACGGGAGGTCGCCATGCCGAGAAGGTCTAGGACCGGGTTAATGCTATGGGACGGAAAAACGTGCCCTCCTGTGGTCAAAACGGGTATTGCGGCCGCCGAAATAAATAAACCATTTGAATGGGATTTTAAGGTTATTATTCTCTATCTTTATTATTAACGCCTTATTAATATTAATAGGGCGACGGGAGGCCCTTTTGCTGCGACCCTGGGGCAGAGTAAGATAACCTAATATTAGTAAGGTTTTATTAATAAAGAATAATAAACTTAAAACGCCATTTAAAAGGTTTATTTCTTTGGTGGCTGCTGTACCTGCTTGTCCCTTAGCGAGAGATGGCGCGGCCTTCAAAAAGGCCTATGATGATGAATTAAGGTAACTTTGATAGGTGCTAACTTTAAAGATAAACCTCACCAAACATACATAAATTTATTGCTATGGTTAATATTAAAAGGAGTGAGATTAGATTTTACCTTCGCTGCTAGTTTTGAAACTGACGCATTTATTAAAATGTTTTATGTCTACCTACATCACACTAATTTCTTGCTGCATCTTAGTTTCTAATCTTCCTAGTAGGCCCAGTCGTGAATATCATTTCACTGGGTTGAAAAATAGACAGCTAGTCAATTGGGGTGGAAGGTGCCAGGCTAGAAATTGGGGGTGGGGGCTGAGTTTTAGTACCACCTTAGGTATGAGAAACCAGCTTTGGGCCAATTCCTCTCCTAGTCAGCCTAAGTCTAACCCTAACCCTAGGGCTGTTGCTGCATGGCGAAAATAAGAGAAGGAAGGAGCATTAGATATATTTGCCGCCTTGAGTTATTTATAAAAATAACAAAGGCTGGATTAAAAAAATATGCAAAATTTAGAGCGGCTTTGGTCTAGTCGTGGTTAAGGCAGCAGAATAGAAAGTGGGAGGCTGTGAGTTCTAATCTTGCTTTTAGAGGCAGAAAAGTCATCTGGGTCAGTCACTCCAAAACCAGCTTTGGGCCAGTCACTCTCTCTCGGCCCTAGGAAGGAAGCAACGGCAAACCATTTGTCTGAAATGGTATAGGGTCGCCTGCCTAAGCAGGGGGTTGGACTAGAAGACCTCCAAGGTCCCTTCCAACTCGGTTATTCTATTCTAACCGCAGCTGGGGGGGGGGGGAAACCTTGCCAAGAAAACCGCAGGGATTTGGTCAGGCAGTGGCCAGGAGTCGAGACTAAGTGGAAAGCACCAAATAATATTAACAATAACAGCAATAACTTACTAAACGCCCGGCTCCCTCCGGTGATGTTACTAGAAGGGAGTGCGAACACAGGCAATTGAGTTCATCGGGCAACGCGTGTCGTTGGGAACGCAACTCTAGTACCACGCCGAGCGCAGAGCGATTCGGGGAAGCTTCCTGAAGCCCCCGCCTCACCTGGCCTTGCGCAAAGGCAGCAGCGCGCCGGCTCCACCTTTGCCTCTCCTTGCCGCGGACAGCCTTCTCGGGGCGTCGCCGGGCTGTGACGCCATCAGAGGCGCGCCCCTATTCGGCAGAGAAGCGGAAAGGCACCATAGAGGTAGGAAAGGAGAGCGGAGGGCACAACTGGGCTTTCCGCTCTTGAAACCATCCAACTTGGGAATCGCCATAGAAATGTAACCAGAGAGCTCGGGTGGAAATGGTAGAGCGGCCGGTAGAAACAAGACTTCCGAGTTTGCTGGAGCATATATGGAGGAAGACTTTGGATTGGAGTTAAGGACGGCAAAAAAGACAATGCAGAAATCTGGATTGTATTGGGGCGCCCTATATAAAAGCCCCCGCAAAGGTGGAGTGTCACAGAGTATTGCACATCCATTCCCAGCCAGCAGGGGACAAGTTTAATCCCTATAAGGTCATCCAGCGTTTCTCAAACTTGCAATTTGGTGGACTTCAAGTCCCAGAATTCCCCAGCCTGCATGTTTGCAGGTAACTAAATGGTTTATCCAGAAAAGCAGGAACTGTAAATTGGACTCCAGGGTTGACCGAGTACACCACCTCAAATTTGTGACGTCCCCTAAAATTTGCTGGCGACACCCCAAGTGATCGCAATAAATAAATAAAAACACAAACGTATTTATTTAGCGTATGACACAATACACTCCAATAGTCTTTTCACTAGCCTCCACTAGTTGTGACACTGCTTAGGTTTTACAAAAGCAGCCGAGGCCATTAAGTGATGCTCCAGTCAGAGCTGAAGAACTTCTTGTATGAGAAGCGAAACGTCTTCAAAGAAAATCAAGAAAGTCCAGTTGCCTCCTGAAAAAGCATCTTTGGGACAATTATGACCTGGATGACTGAGAATCTCCATAGACAGTGAGAGACGATGCGGGATACTTAAAGGCAGCTGAGACTAGAAATCGAAGACTGTCGGTTCTAGTTCCCACCATTAGGCATTGAAAGTCAACTGTGGGAACCTTGAGGGGTCAAGTCCTTTATCTCTTGGTCCTAGTAAAGGAGGGCAATGCCAAACCACCAGCTTTCCCATCATAAAGTCTATCTGCAATTGCATGAACGCACCACCGAATGTGTGCCAGCTGGGGCCCTGTGCACACCTGAACATATCGTGTAGATCTATCTATCTTCTAGTCTAGCTATCGATTTATCTAAATCTAGCTATCTATCTATCTATCTATCTATCTATCGTATCGTAATCTATCTATCTATCTATCTTATCTATCTATCTATCTATCTACATAAAAGGAGGTTGCCACCTCATGGTAGACGGGGCCTAATTGGATTCATGAAACAAAAATCTTTTTAACATTTATATTTTATTGTGTTTTTCTAATCTAGGTGAAATGTTAATATATACTGCTAGTCCATGTATGATATGCCATACGCTAAATAAATAAGTAAACAACCGCCCAATCAAGAAACTACCAGGAACACCCCCATCAACCCTAATAGGACAAGCCACTAAGTATATAAAGAGAGAGCAAATTCCTCTCTCTTCTAGCACTGATGATGTTAGCTAGTTGGGTCACGAAACGTCTGCAAGAAAACCACCAAGCTCAGAGAGCACCAAGGACCCCTGAAGAGACAATGTTGTTGGATGATGGACCAAGTGGCCCCTTAGCTCCGGCTTTATTATTTATATAATAACAATGATATGCGTGTGTGTGTGTGTGTGTTGTTGTGTGTTGTGTTGTGTGTGTGCTGATAATACTATATAATTTATATCATGATTAAAATTTATCTGACCCATATGGACTAGGAGGTTTAGAAAGCCCTTTTTAGCTCCCAGTTCAGTCAAGATGGGCTGAGCAAGAGTGAGCTGGAGGGCAGCGAGGATTTCCTTCCTTCACTTTCCATCGCCACATTCTCCGCTCGCTTCTTTCCCTGCACCTTAAATAGCCAGAGGCACCGTGCTTGCGACGTAAAACTGTGCCGAAGAGAAAATAGACTTTTAAATGGGATTTGTAAGTTTACTATCCTCTATCTTTATTGTAACGCCTTTATTAATGTAATAGGGCGTAGGGAAGCTTTTGCTGCGACGCGGGGACACAAAAACATCAAAACTAATATTACTGAGGTTTCATTAATAAAACTACTACACTTAAAACTCATTTAAAAGCTTTCTTTTTTTTGTGGCTGCTCGGCGCACCTGCGGCAGTACGACGCTTTTTTCCCTTCTTGTCCCCCGGCAGGTATCGTTAGAGCAGAAGACGAGGACAGGAAAGGTGCGAGGATGACTAAAAAGCCAACGCGGACAAAGACGTCGGCCCATGATAGGAAGGTCGATTCCAAAATGAACTGGGGGGATGGCCAATTTGGACGGACGCGGAGATTCGACATGCCGAGAAGGTCTAGGACGTGGTTAAGCTATGGACGGAAAAAAAAAAAAAACGTTGCCCTTCTCTAGTGGTCCTCAAAACGGGTTTTATTGCGGCGCCGAAATAAATAAACCTTTTAATCGGGATTTTAAGTTATTATTCTCTATCTTATTATTAACTTCAACGCCTTATAATATTAATAGGGCGACGGGAGGCCCTACTTTTGCTGCGACCCTTGGGGCAGAGTAAGATAACCTAATATTAGTAAGGTTTTATTAATAAAGAATAATAAACTTAAAACGCCATTTAAAAGGTTTATTTCTTTTGGTGGCTGCTGTACCTGCTTGTCCCTTAGCGAGAGATGGCGCGGCCTTCGAAAAGGCCTGTAATGATGAATTAAGGTTACTTTGATAGGTGCTAACTTTAAAGATAAACCTCACCAAACATACATAAATTTATTGCTATGGTTAATATTAAAATGAGTGAGATTAGATTTTACCTTCACTGCTAGTTTTGAAACTGACGCATTTATTAAAATGTTTTATGTCTACCTACATCACACTAATTTCTTGCTGCATCTTAGTTTCTAATCTTCCTAGTATGCCCAGTCGTGAATATCATTTCACTGGGTTGAAAAATAGACAGCTAGTCAATTGGGGTGGAAGGTGCCAGGCTAGAAATTGGGGGGTGGGGGCTGAGTTTTAGTACCACCTTAGGTATGAGAAACCAGCTTTGGGCCAATTCCTCTCCTAGTCAGCCTAAGTCTAACCCTAACCCTAGGGCTGTTGCTGCATGGCGAAAATAAGAGAAGGAAGGAGCATTAGATATATTTGCCGCCTTGAGTTATTTATAAAAATAACAAAGGCTGGATTAAAAAAATATGCAAAATTTAGAGCGGCTTTGGTCTAGTCGTGGTTAAGGCAGCAGACTAGAAAGTGGGAGGCTGTGAGTTCTAATCTTGCTTTTAGAGGCAGAAAAGTCATCTGGGTCAGTCACTCCAAAACCAGCTTAGGGCCAGTCACTCTCTCTCGGCCCTAGGAAGGAAGCAACGGCAAACCATTTGTCTGAAATGGTATAGGGTTGCCTGCCTAAGCAGGGGGTTGGACTAGAAGACCTCCAAGGTCCCTTCCAACTCGGTTATTCTATTCTAACCGCAGCTGGGGGGGGGGAAACCTTGCCAAGAAAACCGCAGGGATTTGGTCAGGCAATGGCCAGGAGTCGAGACTAAGTGGAAAGCACCAAATAATATTAAGAATAACAGCAATAACTTACTAAACGCCCGGCTCCCTCCGGTGATGTTACTAGAAGGGAGTGCGAACACAAGCAATTGAGTTCATCGGGCAACGCGTGTCGTGGGAACGCAACTCCTAGTACCCACGCCGCCCATGAAAAGGCGGCGTCGAGCGGCAGATTCGGGGAAGCTTCCCTGAAGCCCCCGCCTCACCTGGCCTTGCTGCAAAGGCAGCAGCGCCGCCGGCTCCACCTTTGCCTTCTCCTTCGCCCCGGGACAGCCTTCTCGGGGCGTCGCCGGGCTGTGACACCATCAGAAGGCGCGTCCCCTATTTCGGCAGAGAAGCCGAAAGGCACCATAGAGGTAGGAAAGGAGAGCGGAGGAAAGACTGGGCTTTCCCCTCTTGAAACCGTCGAACTTGGGAATCGCCATAGAAATGTAACCAGAGAGCTCGGATGGAAATGGTAGAGCGGCCGGTAGAACCAAGACTTCCGAGTTTGCTGGAGCATATATGGAGGAAGACTTTGGATTGGAGTTAAGGAGGGAAAAAAGACAATGCAGAAATCTGGATTGTATTGGGGGCGTCCTATATAAAAGCCCCCCGCAAAGGTGGAGTGTCACAGAGTATTGCACATCCATTCCCAGCCAGCAGGGGACAAGTTTAATCCCTGTAAGTCATCCAGCGTTTCTCAAACTTGGCAATTTTTGTGGACTTCAAGTCCCAGAATTCCCCAGCCTGCATGCAGTTTGCAGGTAACTAAATGGTTTATCCAGGGAAAGCAGGAACTGTATTAAATTGGACTCCAGGGTTGACCGAGTACACCACCTCCAAATTTGTGAGGTCCCCTAAAATTTGCTGGCAACCCCCAAGTGATCGCAATAAATAAATAAAAACACAAACGTATTTATTTAGCGTATGGTACAATACACTCCGATAGTATCTTTTCACTAGCCTCCACTAGTTGTGACACTGCTTAGGTTTTACAAAAGCAGCCAAGGCCATTAAGTGATGCTCCAGTCAGAGCTGAAGAACCTTCTTGTATGAGAAGCGAAACGTCTTCAAAGAAAATCAAGAAAGTCCAGTTGCCTCCTGAAAAAGCATCTTTGGGACAATTATGACCCGGATGACTGAGAATCTCCATAGACAGTGAGAGACAATACTTAAGGCACTGGACTAGAAATAGGAAGACTGTCGGTTCTAGTCCCACCTTAGGCATGAAAGTCAACTGTGGTGACCTTGGGGTCAGTCCTTCTCTCCTGGTCCTAGTAAGGAGGCAATGCCAAACCACCAGCTTCCCATCATAGCTATCTGCAATTGCATTGACGCACCACCGAATGTGTGCAGCTGGGGCCTGCGCACACCTGCAACATATCGTGTAGATCTATCTATCTATCTATCTATCTATCTATCTATCTATCTATCTATCTATCTATCTATCTATCTATCTATCTATCTATCTATCTATCTATCTATCATCTATCTAATCAATCAATCAATCAATCTATCAATCTATCAATCTATCTATCAATCTATCAATCTATCAATCTATCAATCTATCAATCTATCTATCTATCTATCTATCTATCTATCTATCTATCTATCTATCTATCTATCTATCTATCTATCTAATATAAAGGAGGCTGCACTTCAATGGTTAGACGGCCTATTGGTATCTGAACAAAAATCTTTTTAACATTTATATTTTATTGTGTTTTTCTAATCTAGGTGAAATGTTAATATATACTGCTAGTCCATGTATGATATGCCATACGCTAAATAAATAAGTAAACAACCTCCCAATCAAGAAACTACCATGAACACCTCCATCAACCCTGATAGGACAAGCCACAAGTATTAAAGAGGAGAGCAAAGTCCTCTTCTCTTCTAGCAATGATGATGTTGCTTGTTGGTCACGAAAAACGTATTCTGCAAGGGAAAACCACCAAGCTCAGAGAGCCACCAAGGACCCCTGAGAGACAATGTTGTTGATGATGGACCAACGTGGCCCCTTTAGCTCGGCTTTAGTATTTATATAATAACAAGTGATATGCGTTTGGGTGTGTGGGCTGCGCACGTGTTGAGAGAGGTGTATGATAATTACTATATAATTTATATCAGATGGGACAATTATCTGCCCCAATCTCGGCCCCTAGAAGGGTTAGGAAAGGCCCTTTTGCGTCCCAGTCAGTTTCAATATGGGCTGAAGCAAGTGAAGATGGAGGCAGCCGAGATTGTCTTCCCTCATCTTCACCTCGCACTTTACATATGCCCCGAAGGCACCATGCACACTTAGAAGCAGCTGCCCGCCGGCCTCCCCGCCCGTCCCTTGTTTCTTCCATCCCTAAACCCTCCATGCCAGATTCACCCGCCTGGGATTGCCTCGATGCCTATGCTTTGCGACGTAAAACTGTGCCGAAAGAAACAGACCTTTTTAATGGGATTTTAAAGTTATTATCCTCTATCTTTATTAGTAACGCCTTATTAATGTTAATAGGGCGAAGGGAAGCCCTTTTGCTGCGACGCGGGGACACAAAAACATCACCTAATATTACTGAGGTTTCATTAATAAATACTACACTTAAAACTCCATTTAAAAGCTTTATTTCTTTTGGTGGCTGCTCGGCTCATGCGGCAGTACGAGGCTTTTTTCCCTTATTGCGGCAGCGTAGAGCAGAAGAGAGGACAGGAAGGTGCCGACGGATGACTAAAAGCAACGGACAAGACGTCGGCCATAATAGGAAGGTCGATTCCAAATGAACTGGGGGATGGCCAATTTGGACGGACGGGAGGCCGCCATGCCGAGAAGGTCTAGGTGTTAATGCTATGGGACGAACGGTGCCTCTGTGGTCAAAAACGGGCATGCGGCCGCGAAATAATAAACCTTTTGAATGGGATTTTAAGGTTATTATTCTCTATCTTTATTATTAACGCCTTATTAATATTAATAGGGCGACGGGAGGCCCTTTTGCTGCGACCCGGGGCAGAGTAAGAACCTAATATTAGTAGGTTTTATTAATAAAGAATAATAAAACTTAAAACGCCATTAAAAGGTTATTTCTTTTGGTGGCTGCTGTACTGTGTCCCTTAGCGAGAGATGGCGCGGCCTTCAAAAAAGGCCTGTAATGATGAATTAAGGTTACTTTGATAGGTGCTAACTTTAAAGATAAACCTCACCAAACATACATAAATTTATTGCTATGCTTAATATTAAAATGAGTGAGATTAGATTTACCTTCGCTGCTAGTTTTGAAACTGACGCATTTATTAAATGTTTTATGTCTACCTACATCACACTAATTTTCTTGCTGCATCTTAGTTTCTAATCTTCCTAGTATGCCCATTCGTGAATATCATTTCACTGGGTGAAAAATAGACAGCTAGTCAATTGGGGTGGAAGGTGCCAGGCTAGAAATTGGGGGTGGGGGCTGAGTTTTAGTACCACCTAGGTATGAGAAACCCAGCTTTGGGCCATTCCTCTCCTAGTCAGCCTAAGTCTAACCCTAACCCTAGGGCTGTGCTGCATGGCGAAAATATAGAAGAAGGAGCATTAGGTATATTTGCCGCCTTGAGTATTATAAAAAAATAACAAAGGCTGCATTAAAAATACGCAAAAAGTCATCTGGGTCAGTCACTCCAAAACCAGCTGTGGGCCAGTCACTCTCTCTCGGCCCTAGGAAGGAAGCAATGGCAAACCATTTGTCTGAAATGGTATAGGGTTGCCTGCCTAAGCAGGGGGTTGGACTAGAAGACCTCCAAGGTCCCTTCCAACTCGGTTATTCTATTCTAACCGCAGCTGGGGGGGGGAAACCTTGCCAAGAAAACCGCAGGGATTTGGTCAGGCAATGGCCAGGAGTCGAGACTAAGTCGAAAGTACCAAATAATATTAAGAATAACAGCAATAATTTACTAAACGCCCGGCTCCCTCCGGTGATGTTACTAGAAGGGAGTGCGAACCCAGGCAATTGAGTTCATCGGGCAACGCGTGTCGTGGGAACGCAACTCCTAGTACCCACGCCGCCCATGAAAAGGCGGCGTCGAGCGGCAGATTCGGGGAAGCTTCCCTGAAGCCCCCGCCTCACCTGGCCTTGATGCAAAGGCAGCAGCGCCGCCGGCTCCACCTTTGCCTTCTCCTTGGCCGCGGGACAGCCTTCTCGGGGCGTCGCCGGGCTGTGACGCCATCAGAAGGCGCGTCCCCTATTTCGGCAGAGAAGCGGTAAGGAACCATAGAGGTAGGAAAGGAGAGCGGAGGGCAGACTGGGCTTTCCGCTCTTCAAACCGTCGATCTTGGGAATCGCCATAGATATGTAACCAGAGAGCTCGGGTGGAAATGGTAGAGCGGCCGGTAGAACCAAGACTTCCGAGTTTGCTGGAGCATATATGGAGGAAGACTTTGGATTGGAGTTAAGGACGGAAAAAAGACAATGCAGAAATCTGGATTGTATTGGGGGCGCCCTATATAAAAGCCCCCCGCAAAGGTGGAGTGTCACAGAGTATTGCACATCCATTCCCAGCCAGCAGGGGACAGGTTTAATCCCTGTAAGTCATCCAGCGTTTCTCAAACTTGGCAATTTTTGTGGACTTCAAGTCCCAGAATTCCCCAGCCTGCATGCAGTTTGAAGGTAACTAAATGGTTTATCCAGGGAAAGCAGGAACTGTATTAAATTGGACTCCAGGGTCGACCGAGTACACCACCTCCAAATTCGTGACGTCCCCTAAAATTTGCTGGCAACCCCCAAGTGATCGCAATAAATAAATAAAAACACAAACGTATTTATTTAGCGTATGGCACAATACACTCCGATAGTATCTTTTCACTAGCCTCCACTAGTTGTGACACTGCTTAGGTTTTACAAAAGCAGCCAAGGCCATTAAGTGATGCTCCAGTCAGAGCTGAAGAACCTTCTTGTATGAGAAGCGAACGGTGCTTCAAAGAAATTAAGAAGACAGTTGCCTCCTGAAAGCATCTTGGACACTTATGTACCGATTACTGAGAATCTCCATAGACAGTGAGACAATGCGGAATACTTAAGGCACGGGACTAGAAATCGGAACTGTCGGTTCTAGTCCCACCGTAGGCACTGTAAAGTCCAACTGTCAAACCGCAACATATCGGTAGATCTATCTATCTTCTATCTATCTTTCTATCTATCTATCTATCTTCTATCTATCTATCTATCTATCTAATCTATCTATCTATCTATCGATCTATCTATCTATCTGATATAAAGGATGCTGCGATTCAATGGTTAGACGGCCTATTTGTATCTGAACAAAAATCTTTTTAACATTTATATTTTATTGTGTTTTTCTAATCTAGGTGAAATGTTAATATATACTGCAAGTCCATGTATGATATGCCATACGCTAAATAAATAAGTAAACAACCGCCCAATCAAGAAACTACCAGGAACACCTCCATCAACACTGATAGGACAAGCCACTAAGTATATAAAGAGAGAGCAAATTCCTCTCTCTTCTAGCACTGATGATGTTACCTAGTTGGGTCACGAAACGTCTGCAAGAAAACCACCAAGCTCAGAGAGCACCAAGGACCCCTGAAGAGACAATGTTGTTGGATGATGGACCAAGTGGCCCCTTAGCTCCGGCTTTATTATTTATATAATAACAATGATATGCGTGTGTGTGGGTGTGTGCGTGCGTGGGTGTATGATAATACTATATAATTTATATTATGATTGCATTTATCTGCCCCATCTCGCCTAGAGGTTTAGAAAGCCCCTTTTTGCTTCCCAGTCAGTCAATATGGGCTGAGCAAGTGAAGCTGGAGGCAGCCAAGATTTCCTTCCCTCCACTTTCCCCTCGCACTTTACATATGCCCAGAGGCACCGTGCACACTTAGAAGCAGCTGCCCGCCGCCCTCCCCGCCCGTCCCTTGTTTCTTCCATCCCTAAACCCTCCATTCCAGATTCACCCGCCTGGGATTGCCTCGATGCCTATGCTTTGCGACGTAAAACTGTGCCGAAAGAAATAGACCTTTTTAATGGGATTTTAAAGTTATTATCCTCTATCTTTATTAGTAACGCCTTATTAATGTTAATAGGGCGAAGGGAAGCCCTTTTGCTGCGACGCGGGGACACAAAAACATCACCTAATATTACTGAGGTTTCATTAATAAATACTACACTTAAAACTCCATTTAAAAGCTTTATTTCTTTTTGCGGCTGCTCGGCTCACCTGCGGCAGTACGAGGCTTTTTTCCCTTCTTGCGGCAGCGTAGAGCAGAAAAGAGGACAGGAAGGTGCCGACGGATGACTAAAAGCAACGGACAAGACGTCGGCCATAATAGGAAAGTCGATTCCAAATGAACTGGGGGATGGCCAATTTGGACGGACGGGAGGTCTTGACCCATGCCGAGAAGGTCTAGGGTTAATGCTTGGGACGGAAAAACGTGCCTCCGGTGGTCCAAACGGGTATTGCGGCCTGCCGAAGAATAACCTTTTGAATGGGGATTTTAAGGTTTTATTCTCTTCGTTTATATTAACGTGCCTTATTAATATAATATGGCGACGGGAAGGCCCTTTTGTGCTGAGACCTGGGGCAGAGTAAGATAACCTAATATTAGTAAGGTTTTATTAACAAAGAATAATAAACTTAAAACGCCATTTAAAAGGTTTATTTCTTTTGGTGGCTGCTGTACCTGCTTGTCCCTTAGCGAGAGATGGCGCGGCCTTCAAAAAGGCCTGTAATGATGAATTAAGGTTACTTTGATAGGTGCTAACTTTAAAGATAAACCTCACCAAACATACATAAATTTATTGCTATGGTTAATATTAAAAGGAGTGAGATTATTATTTTCCCTTCTCTGCTAGTTTTTGAACTGACAGCATGTATTAAATGTTTATGTCTACCTACATCAACACGAATTTCTTGCTGTCATCTTAGTTTCTAATCTTCCTAGTATAGCCATTCGTGAATAATCATTTCACTGGGGTGAAACATAGACTCTAGTCCCAGTTGGGGTGGAAGGTTCAGGCTATAAATTGGGGGTGGGGCTGGAGTTTTTAGTACCACCTTAGGTATGAGAAACCGCTTGGGGCCCAATTCCCTCCTAGTCGGCCTAATCCTTAACCCTAACCCTAGGCTTTGTTGCTGCATGGCGAGAATGACGAGAGGAAGAGCATTAGATATATTTGCCGCCTTGAGTTATTTATAAACAAATAACAAAGGCTGCATTAAAAAAATACGCAAAAAGTCATCTGGGTCAGTCACTCCAAAACCAGCTTTGGGCCAGTCACTCTCTCTCGGCCCTAGGAAGGAAGCAACGGCAAACCATTTGTCTGAAATGGTATAGGGTTGCCTGCCTAAGCAGGGGGTTGGACTAGAAGACCTCCAAGGTCCCTTCCAACTCGGTTATTCTATTCTAACCGCAGCTGGGGGAAAAAACCTTGCCAAGAAAACCGCAGGGATTTGGTCGGCAATTTGGCCCGATTCCAGACTAAGTGGAAACACCACATAATATAGAATAACGCAATAAACTTGCTACACGCCCCGGCTCCCTCCGGTTTTGTTACTAGAAGGGAGTGCGAACACAGGCAATTGAGTTCATCGGGCAACGCGTGTCGTGGGAACGCAACTCCTAGTACCCACGCCGCCCATGAAAAGGCGGCGTCGAGCGGCAGATTCGGGGAAGCTTCCCTGAAGCCCCCGCCTCACCTGGCCTTGATGCAAAGGCAGCAGCGCCGCCGTCTCCACCTTTGCCTTCTCCTTGGCCGCGGGACAGCCTTCTCGGGGCGTCGCCGGGCTGTGACGCCATCAGAAGGCGCGTCCCCTATTTCGGCAGAGAAGCGGAAAGGCACCATAGAGGTAGGAAAGGAGAGCGGAGGGCAGACTGGGCTTTCCCCTCTTCAAACCGTCGCTCTTGGGAATCGCCATAGATATGTACACACAGAGCTCGGGTGGAAATGGTAGAGCGGCCGGTAGAACCAAGACTTCCGAGGTCGCTGGAGCATATATGGAGGAAGACTTTGGATTGGAGTTAAGGACGGAAAAAAGACAATGCAGAAATCTGGATTGTATTGGGGGCGCCCTATATAAAAGGCCCCCGCAAAGGGGGAGTGTCACAGAGTATTGCACATCCATTCCCAGCCAGCAGGGGACAAGTTTAATCCCTATAAGTCATCCAGCGTTTCTCAAACTTGGCAATTTTTGTGGACTTCAAGTCCCAGAATTCCCCAGCCTGCATGCAGTTTGCAGGTAACTAAATGGTTTATCCAGGGAAAGCAGGAACTGCATTAAATTGGACTCCAGGGTTGACCGAGTACACCACCTCCAAATTTGTGACGTCCCCTAAAATTTGCTGGCAACACCCAAGTGATCGCAATAAATAAATAAAAACACAAACGTATTTATTTAGCGTATGGCACAATACACTCCGACAGTATCTTTTCACTAGCCTCCACTAGTTGTGACACTGCTTAGGTTTTACAAAAGCAGCCAAGGCCATTAAGTGATGCTCCAGTCAGAGCTGAAGAACCTTCTTGTATGAGAAGCGAAACGTCTTCAAAGAAAATCAAGAAAGTCCAGTTGCCTCCTGAAAAAGCATCTTTGGGACAATTAGGACCCGGATGACTGAGAATCTCCATAGACAGTGAGAGACAATGCGGGATACTTAAGGCACTGGACTAGAAATCGGAAGGCTGTCGGTTCTAGTCCCACCTTAGGCATGAAAGTCAACTGTGGTGACCTTGGGGTCAGTCCTTCTCTCTTGGTCCTAGTAAGGAGGCAATGCCAAACCACCAGCTTCCCATCATAGCTATCTGCAATTGCATTGACGCACGACCGAATGTGTGCAGCTGGGGCCTGCGCACACCTGCAACATATCGTGTACATCTATCTACCCTATCTATCTATCAATCTATCAATCTATCAATCTATCAATCTATCTATCTATCTATCTATCTATCTAATATAAAGGAGGCTGCACTTCAATGGTTAGACGGCCTATTGGTATCTGAACAAAAATCTTTTTAACATTTATATTTTATTGTGTTTTTCTAATCTAGGTGAAATGTTAATATATACTGCTAGTCCATGTATGATATGCCATACGCTAAATAAATAAGTAAACAACCGCCCAATCAAGAAACTACCAGGACCACCTCCATCAACCCTGATAGGACAAGCCACTAAGTATATAAAGAGAGAGCAAATTCCTCTCTCTTCTAGCACTGATGATGTTACCTAGTTGGGTCACGAAACGTCTGCAAGAAAACCACCAAGCTCAGAGAGCACCAAGGGCCCCTGAAGAGACAATGTTGTTGGATGATGGACCAAGTGGCTCCTTAGCTCCGGCTTTATTATTTATATAATAACAATGATATGCGTGTGTGTGCGTGCGGTGTACATGATAAATACTATAAAATTTTGTATATCTTACATTTATCTGCCCATCTCGCTAGAGTTTAGAAAGCCCCTTTGTGGGGGGGCTTCCCAGTCAGTCAATATGGGCTGACGCAAGTGAAGCTGGAGGCGCCACGAATTTTTCCTTCCTCCACTTTCCTCCCCTCGCACTTACATATGCACAGAGGCCCGTCACACTTAGAAGCGCTGCCCGCCGGCCTTCTCCGCCCTCCCTTGTTTCTTCCATCCCTAGCTCATCCTTCCAATCACAACCGCCTGAGGATTGCCCTCGATGCCTTGCTTTTGCGACGTACAACGTGCGAAAGAATAGACCTTTTTACATGGATTTTGAAAGTTATGTAATCCTCTATCTTTTATTAGTAACGCCTATATTAATGTTTATAGGGCGAAGGAAGCCCCTTTTGCTGCGACGCGGGACACAAAACATCACTCTAATATTACTGCGGGGTTCATTAATAAATACTACACTTAAAACTCCATTTAAAAGCTTTATTTCTTTTTGTGGCTGCTCGGCTCACCTGCGGCAGTACGAGGCTTTTTTTCCTTCTTGCGGCAGCGTAGAGCAGAAAAGAGGACAGGAAGGTGCCGACGGATGACTAAAAGCAACGGACAAGAATTCGGCCATAATAGGAAGGTCGATTCCAAATGAACTGGGTGATGGCCAATTTGGACGGACGGGAGATCGCCATGCCGAGAAGGTCTAGGTGTTAATGCTATGGGACGGAAAAACGTGCCCTCCTGTGGTCAAAACGGGTATTGCGGCCGCCGAAATAAATAAACCTTTTGAATGGGATTTTAAGGTTATTATTCTCTATCTTTATTATTAACGCCTTATTAATATTAATAGGGCGAAGGGAGGCCCTTTTGCTGAGACCCTGGGGCAGAGTAAGATAACCTAATATTAGTATGGTTTTATTAACAAAGAATAATAAACTTAAAACGCCATTTAAAAGGTTTATTTCTTTTGGGGGCTGCTGTACCTGCTTGTCCCTTAGCGAGAGATGGCGCGGCCTTCAAAAAGGCATGTAATGATGAACTAAGGTTACTTTGATAGGTGCTAACTTTAAAGATAAACCTCACCAAACATACATAAATTTATTGCTATGCTTAATATTAAAATGAGTGGGATTAGATTTTACCTTCGCTGCTAGTTTTGAAACTGACGCATTTATTAAAATGTTTTATGTCTACCTACATCACACTAATTTCTTGCTGCATCTTAGTTTCTAATCTTCCTAGTATGCCCATTCGTGAATATCATTTCACTGGGGTGAAAAATAGACAGCTAGTCAATTGGGGTGGAAGGTGCCAGGCTAGAAATTTGGGGTGGGGGCTGAGTTTTAGTACCACCTTAGGTACGAGAAACCAGCTTTGGGCCAATTCCTCTCCTAGTCAGCCTAAGTCTAACCCTAACCCTAGGGCTGTTGCTGCATGGCGAAAATAAGAGAAGGAAGGAGCATTAGATATATTTGCCGCCTTGAGTTATTTATTAAAAGATAACAAAGGCTGCATTAAAAAAATACGCAAACAGTCATCTGGGTCAGTCACTCAAAACCAGCGTTGGGCCAGTTCACTCTCTCGCGGCCCTAGGAGGAGCAAACCGAAACCATTTGTCTGAAATTGGTATGGGTTGCTGCCTAAGCAGGGGGTTGACTAGAAGACCTCCAAGGTCCCTCCAACTCGTTATTCTATTCTAACCGCCGCTGGGGGGGGGGGGGAAACCTTGCCAAGAAAACCGCAGGGATTTGGTCAGGCAATGGCCAGGAGTCGAGACTAAGTGGAAAGCACCAAATAATATTAACAATAACAGCAATAACTTACTAAACGCCCGGCTCCCTCCGGTGATGTTACTAGAAGGGAGTGCGAACACAGGCAATTGAGTTCATCGGGCAACGCGTGTCGTGGGAACGCAATTCCTAGTACCCACGCCGCCCATAAAAAGGCGGCGTCGAGCGGCAGATTCGGGGAAGCTTCCCTGAAGCCCCCGCCTCACCTGGCCTTGCTGCAAAAGGCAGCAGCGCCGCCGGCTCCACCTTTGCCTTCTCCTTCGCCCTGGGACAGCCTTCTCGGGGCGTCGCCGGGCTGTGACGCCATCAGAAGGCGCGTCCCCTATTTCGGCAGAGCAGCCGAAAGGCCACCATAGGATGGGGTAAAGGAGATCGGAGGAAAGACTTGGCTTTTCCGCTCTTAAACCGTCGAACTTGGGAAATCGCCCATAGAAATTTAACCAGAGAGATCGATGGAAATAGTAGAGCGGCCGTAGAATCCAACTTCCGATTTGCGTGGAGCATATAGGGAAGGAAGGATTTGGATTGAGTTAAGGACGGAAAAATACAATGCAAGAATCTGGATTGTAGTGGGGCGCCCCTCTATAAAGCCCCCCGCAAAGTGGAGTAGTCACAGAGTATTGCACAATCCATTCCCAGCCAGCAGGGGACAGTTTCATCCCTAGTTAATTCATGCCAGCGTTTCTCAAACTTGCAATTTTTTGTGGACTTTCAGTCCCAAATTCCCCAGCCTGCACTGCAGTTTGCGGTAACTAAATTGTTTATCCAGGGAAGCGGAACTGATTAAATTGACTCCAGGGTTTTACCGATACACCACCTCCAAATTTGTGACGTCCCCTAAAATTTGCTGGCAACCCCCAAGCGATCGCAATAAATAAATAAAAACACAAACGTATTTATTTAGCGTATGGTACAATACACTCCGATAGTATCTTTTCACTAGCCTCCACTAGTTGTGACACTGCTTAGATTTTACAAAAGCAGCCAAGGCCATTAAGTGATGCTCCAGTCAGAGCTGAAGAACCTTCTTGTATGAGAAGCGAAACGTCTTCAAAGAAAATCAAGAAAGTCCAGTTGCCTCCTGAAAAAGCATCTTTGGGACAATTATGACCCAGATGACTGAGAATCTCCATAGACAGTGAGAGACAATACTTAAGGCACTGGACTAGAAATCGGAAGACCGTCGGTTCTAGTCCCACCTTAGGCATGAAAGTCAACTGTGGTGACCTTGGGGTCAGTCCTTCTCTCTTGGTCCTAGTAATGGAGGCCACGTGCAAACCACCAGCGTCCCATCAAGATATCTGCAATTGCATTGACGCACTACCGAATGTGTGCACTGGGCCGTGCACACCTGCACCATTCTTGTAGATCTATATATCTATCTATCTATCTATCTATTCTATCTATCTATCATATCTATCTATCTACTATCTATCTATCTATCTAGCTATCTATCTATCTACTTCTATCTATCTATCTATCATCTATCTAATATAAGGAGGCTGCACTTCAAATGGTAGAACGCTATTGGTATCGTGAACACCATCTTTAAAACTTTATATATTATTGTGTTTTTTAATCTAGGTGAAATGTTAATATATGCTGCTAGTCCAGGTATGATATGCCATACGCTAATAAATAGTAACAATCCGACCAATCAAGAAACTACCAGGAACACCTCCATCAACCCTGATAGGACAAGCCACTAAGTATATAAAGAGAGAGCAAATTCCTCTCTCTTCTAGCACTGATGATGTTACCTAGTTGGGTCACGAAACGTCTGCAAGAAAACCACCAAGCTCAGAGATCACCAAGGACCCCTGAAGAGACAATGTTGTTGGATGATGGACCAAGTGGCCCCTTAGCTCCGGCTTTATTATTTATATAATAACAATGATGTGTGTGTGTGTGTGTGTGTGTGCGCGCGTGCGTGCGTGGGTGTATGATAATACTATATAATTTATATCATGATTACATTTATCTGCCCCATCTTGACTAGAGGTTTAGAAAGCCCCTTTTAGCTTCCCAGTCAGTCAATATGGGCTGAGCAAGTGAAGCTGGAGGCAGCCGAGATTTCCTTCCCTTCACTTTCCCGCCATTCTCCGCTCGCCTCTTTCCCCTCGCACTTTACATATGCCCAGAGGCACCGTGCTTTGCGACGTAAAACTGTGCCGAAAGAAATAGACCTTTTAAATGGGATTTTAAAGTTATTATCCTCTATCTTTATTAGTAACGCCTTATTAATGTTAATAGGGCGAAGGGAAGCCCTTTTGCTGCGACGCGGGGACACAAAAACATCACCTAATATTACTGAGGTTTCATTAATAAATACTACACTTAAAACTCCATTTAAAAGCTTTATTTCTTTTTGCGGCTGCTCGGCTCACCTGCGGCAGTACGAGGCTTTTTTCCCTTCTTGCGGCAGCGTAGAGCAGAAGAGAGGACAGGAAGGTGCCGACGGATGACTAAAAGCAACGGACAAGACGTCGGCCGTAATAGGAAGGTCGATTCCAAATGACCTGGGGGATGGCCAATTTGGACGGACGGGAGGCCGCCATGCCGAGAAGGTCTAGGTGTTAATGCTATGGGACGGAAAAACGTGCCCTCCTGTGGTCAAAACGGGCATTGCGGCCGCCGAAATAAATAAACCTTTTGAATGGGATTTTAAGGTTATTCTTCTCTATCTTTATTATTAACGCCTTATTAATATTAATAGGGCGACGGGAGGCCCTTTTGCTGCGACCCTGGGGCAGAATAAGATAACCTAATATTAGTAAGGTTTTATTAATAAAGAATAATAAAAAACGCCATTTAAAAGGTTTATTTCTTTGGTGGCTGCTGCACCTGCTTGTCCCTTAGCGAGAGATGGCGCGGCCTTCAAAAAGGCCTATGATGATGAATTAAGGTTACTTTGATAGGTGCTAACTTTAAAGATAAACCTCACCAAACATACATAAATTTATTGCTATGGTTAATATTAAAAGGAGTGAGATTAGATTTTACCTTCGCTGCTAGTTTTGAAACTGACGCATTTATTAAAATGTTTTATGTCTACCTACATCACACCTATTTCTTGCTGCCAATCTTAGTTTCTGAATCTTCTAGTATCGCTCCCCAAGGTCCCCCCCCCCACCGTGAATATTCATTTCACTGTGGTTGAAAAATGACAGTCTAGTCACTTGAGGTGGAAAGGTGCCAGGCAGGCTAGAATTGGGGGTGGGGGCTGAGTTTTAGTACCACCTTAGTATGAGAAACCAGCTTGGGCCAATTCCTCCTCCTATTCAGCCTAAGTCTAACCCTAAACCCTAGGGCTGGTTAGCTGCATGGCGAAAAATAGAGAAGGAGAGCATATAGATTAGTTTGCCGCCTTGGTATTTATAAAATAACAAAGGCGGGATTAAAAATATGCAAAATTGAGAGCGGCTTTGAGTCTAGTCGTGGTAAGGGGCAGCTGACTAGAAAGTGGGAGCTGTGAGTTCTAATCTTGCTTTTAGAGGCAAAAAGTCATCTGGGTTCGTCACTCCAAAACCAGCTTATGGGCCAGTCATCATCTCTCACTCGGCCCTAGAAGAAGCAAACGGCAAACCATTGTCTGCAATTGTATAGGGTTTGCCTGCCTAAGCAGGGGGTTTGACTAGAAGACCTCCAAGGTCCCTTCCAACTCGGTTATTCTATTTTAACCGCAGCTGGGGGGGGGGGAAACCTTGCCAAGAAAACCGCAGGGATTTGGTCAGGCAATGGCCAGGAGTCGAGACTAAGTGGAAAGCACCAAATAATATTAAGAATAACAGCAATAACTTACTAAACGCCCGGCTCCCTCCGGTGATGTTACTAGAAGGGAGTGCGAACATAGGCAATTGAGTTCATCGGGCAACGCGTGTCGTGGGAACGCAACTCCTAGTACCCACGCCGCCCATGAAAAGGCGGCGTCGAGCGGCAGATTCGGGGAAGCTTCCCTGAAGCCCCCGCCTCACCTGGCCTTGCTGCAAAGGCAGCAGCGCCGCCGGCTCCACCCTTGCCTTCTCCTTCGCCTGGTACAGCCTTCTCGGGCGTCTCCGGGCTGTGACTGACGCCATCAAAGGCGCGTCCCTATTGCGGCGAGAAGCCGAAAGCACCATAGAGGTAGGAAAGGAGAGCGGAGGAAGACTGGGTTTCCGCTCTTGAAACCGTCGAACTTGGAATCGCCATAGATGTAACGCAAAAAGGAGAGCTCGGATTGGAAATAGTATAGTCGGCACTTTAGAACCACGACTTCCGAGTTTTGCTGGAAGCCATTATGGAGGACGACTTTGGATTGAGTTAGGACGTAAAAAATACAATGCAGAAGATCTGGATTGTATTGGGGGAGCCCTATATAAATAGCCCCCCGCAAAGGTGGAGGTGTCACGAGTATTGCACATTCCATTCCCAGCCAAGCAGGGGACAAGTTATCCCTGTAAGTCATCCAGCGTTTCTCAAACTTGGCAATTTTTTTGGACTTCAAGTCCCAGAATTCCCCAGCCTGCATGCAGTTTGCAGGTAACTAAATGGTTTATCCAGGGAAAGCAGGAACTGTATTAAATTGGACTCCAGGGTTGACCGAGTACACCACCTCCAAATTTGTGAGGTCCCCTAAAATTTGCTGGCAACCCCTAAGTGATCGCAATAAATAAATAAAAACACAAACGTATTTATTTAGCGTATGGCACAATACACTCCGATAGTATCTTTTCACTAGCCTCCACTAGTTGTGACACTGCTTAGGTTTTACAAAAGCAGCCAAGGCCATTAAGTGATGCTCCAGTCAGAGCTGAAGAACCTTCTTGTATGAGAAGCGAAACGTCTTCAAAGAAAATCAAGAAAGTCCAGTTGCCTCCTGAAAAAGCATCTTTGGGACAATTATGACCCGGATGACTGGGAATCTCCATAGACAGTGAGAGACAATGCGGGATACTTAAGGCACTGGACTAGAAATCGGAAGACTGTCGGTTCTAGTCCCACCTTAGGCATGAAAGTCAACTGTGGTGACCTTGGGGTCAGTCCTTCTCTCTTGGTCCTAGTAAGGAGGCAATGCCAAACCACCAGCTTCCCATCATAGCTATCTGCAATTGCATTGACGCACGACCGAATGTGTGTAGCTGGGGCCTGCGCAAACCTGCAACATATCGTGTACATCTATCTATCATCTATCTATCTATCTATCTATCTATCTATCTATCTATCTATCTATCTATCTATCTATCTATCTATCTATCTATCTATCTATCTATCTATCTATCTATCTATCTATCTATCTATCTAATAT
>JALGBA010001894.1:0-28083 GCA_023970755.1 Azemiops feae | reverse complement strand
CCAACGCAGTGACCAACACATTTTAGGAAAGCCTGACTTTTTTGCCCTCTTTGGGGTAAGGTTAATTTCCTTGGGTGGCTGCTATTCGAAAACAACCACAGGAGCGCAGTCTTTGCGTGCCCTGTGTTATATATGGTCGCTGTAGTCCCTTTCAGGCTGCTATACATAAAATAACCACAGTAGGGCACCCTTTTCATGCCCTGTGCTATAGATGGTCTTTGTAGTCCCTGTAAGGCCGCTATGGCCAAAATAACCACAGGAAGGCACCGTTTGCAAGCCCTGTGCTATAGATGGTCTTTGTAGTCCCTTTATGGCCGCTATGGCCAAAATAACCACAGGAGGGCACTCTTTGCATGTCCTCATGCTATGCTCTTTTGTTCCTTTACTGAATTACTTTTCCTTTGCACTGATAAATGTATGATAAATTTATCCATGTTTATTAATATGCACCACTACCAGCTAGTTCAGGGGGTCCTTCAAACTTGGTGCACTTTTAAGACTTGTGGACTTCAACTCCAGGATATTTTTCCTCATCCCTCATGCTGGTTGAGGAATTCTTGGAGTTTACGTCCACATGTTCTTTAAGTGCTAAGTCCGTAGCTCCTGAGTTAGCTGGTTTGCCCTTATCTGAGCTCATTCCACGTGCACACAAACACCCCAACTCCCTTCCCTTTACCCTAAAGACACAGAATCAAGTGCAATGCAAGAAAATAAAGAAACAGAAACTCCGTTTTTTTTTCTCTTTAACTGCCTCAGGCGTGTCACATGTCACAATGTTTCAAATCTGTTCTGGAAGGTTCTGGAAGGTTCCGGCAATTGCGAAAAGCTTTAGCTTTTAATTAAGCCTGTTTACTTTCAAAGAAAACTTTGTAAAAGCCACAGACAGACTGAATTAAAGGGGGTAAAACGAATTACATTTGTTTAAAGCATTTAAACCTTTCCTGGTGTCTTTTTTCCCCTTTCCCCACCCAAACCACATTCTTTTATACCCTCTCCTCTCTCCCCCTCCCTTATCTTCAGTTCACCTCCAGCTCCCGGCAGGAGCACCAATCAGCTGGACCCAATCAGTCTCTCCTGCCGGCATCCAGCCGCCTCCTTAGGGACCTTTTTGCCCTCTTTTGGGTAAGGAAAGACTAGGGCCTTAGGTTTGACCCATTTTGGGTTTAGAATAGAGTAAGGTGAACCTAAGGCTGCATTCTGATGACTTTGCCCCTAAAATAACAAAAACAGTCTTTCATATCTTGGGAAAGCCTGACTTTTCTGCCCTCTTTTGGGTAAAGAAAGACTACGGCCTGACTTTTGACCCATTTTGGGGTTAGAAAAGAGTTAGGTCGACGTAAGGCTGCATTCTGATGACTTTGCCCCCAAATGACCAACACAGTTTGTGATATGTTAGGAAAGCCTGACTTTTTGCCCTCTTTGGGGTAAGGTTTATTTCCTTGTGTGGCTGCTATTCCTGCCTTGTCCACTGGAGGGCACTGCTTTCTGTCCCATAGCATTAGCACTTAGGCCATCATAGGCCTTTTTAACTCGGGTTAAGTGTTTTGAAGCAGGGTTCCTTCTTCTGTGCCTGTTCTGCAGCCCTTGGGCCTCCCGTTGCTCTATTATGATTAATATCAAGGCTTCTAATAATGTAATAATAATAATAAAGTCATTCTGATGACTTTGCCCCCCAAATAACCAACATAGTCTTTCATACCTTAGGAAAGCCTGACATTTTTGCCCTCTCTGGGTAAGGAGAGAATACGGCCTGACTTTTGACCCACTTTGCGGTTAGGAAACAGTTAGAGTCGACGTAAGGCTGCATTCTGATGACTTTGCCCCCCAAATAACCAACATAGTCTTTCATACCTTAGGAAAGCCTGACATTTTTGCCCTCTATGGGTAAGGAGAGACTACGACCTGACTTTTGACCCATTTTGCGGTTAGAGGAGAGTTAGGTCGAGGTAATGCCGCATTCGGATGACTTTGTCCCCAAAATGACCAACGCAGTGACCAACGCATTTTAGGAAAGCCTGACTTTTTTGCCCTCTTTGGGGTAAGGTTTATTTCCTTGGGTGGCTGCTATTCCAAAACAACCACAGGAGCGCAGTCTTTGCGCGCCCTGTGTTATATATGGTCGCTGTAGTCCCTTTCAGGCTGCTATACATAAAATAACCACAGTAGGGAACCCTTTTCATGCCCTGTGCTATAGATGGTCTTTGTAGTCCCTGTCAGGCCGCTATGGCCAAAATAACCACAGGAAGGCACCGTTTGCAAGCGCTGTGCTATAGATGGTCTTTGTAGTCCCTTTCTGGCCGCTATGGCCAAAATAACCACAGGAGGGCACTCTTTGCATGCCCTCATGCTATGCTCTTTTGTTCTTTACTGAATTACTTTTCCTTTTGCACCTGATAAATTATGATAAATTTTCCATGTGTATAATAGGCACCACTACCAGCTAGTTTTCAGGGGCCTTACAAACTTGCACTTTTAAGACGTGTTGACTCAACTCCCAGGATTCCTCAGCCCTCATGGCTGGTTGAGGGAATTCTGGGAGTTGAATTCCACATGTCTTTAACGTTGCTAAGTTGTAGACTCCGAGGGGGGGTGTTAGTGGTTGCCCTTCTAGCTCTTCCAAGTGCACACAAACACCCCCCAATCCCTTCCCTGTACCCTTAAAGACACAGAAATCAAGTGCAATGCAAGAAAATAAAGAAGCAGAAACTCCGTTTTTTTTCTCTTTAACTGCCTCAGGCGTGTCACGTGTCACAATGTTGCAAATCTGTTCTTGAAGGTTCTGGAAGGTTCCAGCAATTGCGAAAAGCTTTAGCTTTTAATTAAGCCTGTTTACTTTCAAAGAAAACTTTGTAAAAGCCACAGACAGACTGAATTAAAGGGGGTAAAACTAATTACATTTGTTTAAAGCGGTTAAACCTTTCCTGGTGTCTTTTTTCCCCTTTCCCCACCCAAACCACGTTCTTTTATACCCTCTCCTCTCTCCCCCCTCCCTTTTCTTCAGTTCACCTCCAGCTCCCGGCAGGAGCACCAATCAGCTGGACCCAATCAGTCTCTCCTGCCGGCATCCAGCTGCCTCCTTAGGGACTTTTTTGCCCTCTTTTGGGTAAGGAAAGACTAGGGCCTTAGGTTTGACCCATTTTGGGGTTAGAATAGAGTAAGGTGAACCTAAGGCTGCATTCTGATGACTTTGCCCCTAAAATAACAAAAATAGGCTTTAATATCTTGGAAAGCCTGACTTTTCTGCCCTCGTTTGGCGTTAAAGAAAGGGACTACGGCAGACTTTGACCCTTTTGGGGTTAGAAAAGAGTTAGGTCGACGTTTAAGCGCATTCTGATGACTTTCCCCCCAAATAACCAACATAGACTTTCATATCTTGGGAAAGCCTGACTTTTTTGCCCTCTTTGGGGTAAGGTTTATTTTCTTGTGTGGCTGCTATTCCTGCCTTGTCCACCGGAGGGCACTGCTTTCTGTCCCATAGCATTAACATTCAGGCCGTCATAAGCCTTTTAAACTCGGTTTAAGTGTTTTGAAGAAGGTTTCCTTCTTCTGTGCCTGTTCTGCAGCCCTTGGGCCTCCCATTGCTCTATTATGATTAATATTAAGGCTTCTAATAATGTAATAATAATAATAAAGTCATTCTGATGACTTTGCCCCCCAAATAACCAACATAGTCTTTCATACCTTAGGAAAGCCTGACATTTTTGCCCTCTATGGGTAAGGAGAGACTACGGCCTGACTTTTGACCCACTTTGCGGTTAGGAAACAGTTAGGTCGACGTAAGGCTGCATTCTGATGACTTTTCCCCCCCAAATAACAAACATAGTCTTTCACGTCTTGGGAAAGCCTGACTTTTTTGCCCTCTTTTGGGTAAGGAGAGACTACGGCCTGACTTTTGAACCATTTTGCGGTTAGAGGAGAGTTAGGTCGAGGTAATGCCGCATTCTGATGACTTTGTCCCCAAAATGACCAACGCAGTGACCAACACATTTAGGAAAGCCTGACTTTTTTGCCCTCTTTGGGGTAAGGTTTATTTCCTTGGGTGGCTGCTATTCCAAAACAACCACAGGAGCGCAGTCTTTGCGTGCCCTGTGTTATATATGGTCGCTGTAGTCCCTTTCAGGCTGCTATACATAAAATAACCACAGTAGGGCACCTTTTCATGCCCTGTGCTATAGATGGTCTTTGTAGTCCTGTCGGCCGCTATGGCAATACCACAGGGAAGGCACAGTTTGCAAGCCTGTGTAGAGATGTCATTGTCGTCCCTTTATGGACGCTATGGCCAAAATAACACAGAGGGACCCTTTGCATGCCCTCATGCTATGGCTCTTTTGTTCCTTACGAATTACTTTTTTTGCACTGATAAAGTATGATAATTATCCATGTTTATAATAGCCCCCCCCCCACTACAGGCTAGTTTCATTGGCCGTTCAAATGGCATTTTAAGACTTGTGGACTTCAACTCCCAGGATCCTCAGCACTCAGGCTGGTTGAGGAATCTGGGAGTTGAATCCACCAGGTCTAAAGTTGCTCTTAAGTCTGTAGACTCCTGAGTAGCTGGTTTGCCCTTCTGAGCTTCCACGTGCACACACACACCCCCAATCCCTTCCCTGTACCTTAAAGAAACAGAAATCCAAGTGCAATGCAAGAAAATAAAGAAACAGAAACTCCGTTTTTTTTTCGCTTTAACTGCCTCAGGCGTGTCACGTGTCACAATGTTGCAAATCTGTTCTGGAAGGTTCTGGAAGGTTCCGGCAATTGCGAAAAGCTTTAGCTTTTAATTAAGCCTGTTTACTTTCAAAGGAAACTTTGTAAAAGCCACAGACAGACTGAATTAAAGGGGGTAAAACTAATTACATTTGTTTAAAGTGTTTAAACCTTTCCTGGTGTCTTTTTTCCCTTTCCCCACCCAAACCACATTCTTTTATACCCTCTCCTCTCTCCCCCCTCCCTTTTCTTCAGTTCACCTCCAGCTCCCGGCAGGAGCACCAATCAGCTGGACCCAATCAGTCTCTCCTGCCGGCATCCAGCCGCCTCCTTAGGGACTTTTTTGCCCTCTTTTGGGTAAGGAAAGACTAGGGCCTTAGGTTTGACCCATTTTTGGGTTAGAATAGAGTAAGGTGAACCTCAGGCTGCATTCTGATGACTTTGCCCCTAAAATAACAAAAATAGTCTTTCATATCTTGGGAAAGCCTGACTTTTCTGCCCTCTTTGGGGTAAAGAAAGACTACGGCCTGACTTTTGACCCAATTTGGGGTTAGAAAAGAGTTAGGTCGACGTAAGGCTGCATTCTGATGACTTTGCCCCCAAAATGACCAACACAGTTTGTGATATGTTAGGAAAGCCTGACTTTTTTGCCCTCTTTGGGGTAAGGTTTATTTCCTTGTGTGGCTGCTATTCCTGCCTTGTCCACTGGAGGGCACTGCTTTCTGTCCCATAGCATTAGCACTTAGGCCATCATAGGCCTTTTTAACTCGGTTTAAGTGTTTTGAAGCAGGTTTCCTTCTTCTGTGCCTGTTCTGCAGCCCTTGGGCCTCCCGTTGCTCTATTATGATTAATATCAAGGCTTCTAATAATGTAATAATAATAAAGTCATTCTGATGACTTTGCCCCCCAAATAACCAACATAGTCTTTCATACCTTAGGAAAGCCTGACATTTTGCCCTCTATGGGTAAGGAGAGACTACGGCCTGACTTTTGACCCACTTTGCGGTTAGGAAACAGTTAGGTCGACGTAAGGCTGCATTCTGATGACTTTGCCCCCCCAAATAACAAACATAGTCTTTCATGTCTTGGGAAAGCCTGACTTTTTTGCCCTCTTTTGGGTAAGGAGAGACTACGGCCTGACTTTTGACCCATTTTGCGGTTCGGGGAGAGTTAGGTCGAGGTAATGCCGCATTCTGATGACTTTGTCCCCAAAATGACCAACGCAGTGACCAACACATTTTAGGAAAGCCTGACTTTTTTGCCCTCTTTGGGGTAAGGTTTATTTCCTTGGGTGGCTGCTATTCCAAAACAACCACAGGAGCGCAGTCTTTGCGTGCCCTGTGTTATATATGGTCGCTGTAGTCCCTTTCAGGCTGCTATACATAAAATAACCACAGTAGGGCACCCTTTTCATGCCCTGTGCTATAGATGGTCTTTGTAGTCCCTGTCAGGCCGCTATGGCCAAAATAACCACAGGAAGGCACCGTTTGCAAGCCCTGTGCTATAGATGGTCTTTGTAGTCCCTTTCTGGCCGCTATGGCCAAAATAACCACAGGAGGGCACTCTTTGCATGCCCTCATGCTATGCTCTTTTGTTCCTTTACTGAATTACTTTTCCTTTGCACTGATAAATGTATGATAAATTTATCCATGTTTATTAATATGCACCACTACCAGCTAGTTCAGGGGTCTTCAAACTTGGCACTTTTAAGACTTGTGGACTTCAACTCCCAGGATTCCTCAGCCCTCATGGCTGGTTGAGGAATTCTGGGAGTTGAAGTCCACAGGTCTTAAAGTTGCTAAGTCTGTAGACTCCTGAGTTAGCTGGTTTGCCCTTCTGAGCTCTTCCACGTGCACACAAACACCCCCCAATCCCTTCCCTGTACCCTTAAAGACACAGAAATCAAGTGCAATGCAAGAAATAAAGAAACAGAAACTCCGTTTTTTTTCTCTTTAACTGCCTCAGGCGTGTCACGTGTCACAATGTTGCAAATCTGTTCTGGAAGGTTCTGGAAGGTTCCGCAATTGCGAAAAGCTTTAGCTTTTAATTAAGCCTGTTTACTTTCAAAGAAAACTTTGTAAAAGCCACAGACAGACTGAATTAAAGGGGGTAAAACTAATTACATTTGTTTAAAGCGTTTAAACCTTTCCTGGTGTCTTTTTTCCCCTTTCCCCCCCAAACCACGTTCTTTTATACCCTCTCCTCTCTCCCCCCTCCCTTTTCTTCAGTTCACCTCCAGCTCCCGGCAGGAGCACCAATCAGCTGGACCCAATCAGTCTCTCCTGCCGGCATCCAGCCGCCTCCTTAGGGACTTTTTTGCCCTCTTTTGGGTAAGGAAAGACTAGGGCCTTAGGTTTGACCCATTTTGGGGTTAGAATAGAGTAAGGTGAACCTAAGGCTGCATTCTGATGACTTTGCCCCTAAAATAACAAAAATAGTCTTTCATATCTTGGGAAAGCCTGACTTTTCTGCCCTCTTTTGGGTAAAGAAAGACTACGGCCTGACTTTTGACCCATTTTGGGGTTAGAAAAGAGTTAGGTCGACGTAAGGCTGCATTCTGATGACTTTGCCCCCAAAATGACCAACACAGTTTGTGATATGTTAGGAAAGCCTGACTTTTTTGCCCTCTTTGGGGTAAGGTTTATTTCCTTGTGTGGCTGCTATTCCTGCCTTGTCCACTGGAGGGCACTGCTTTCTGTCCCATATCATTAGCACTTAGGCCATCATAGGCCTTTTTAACTCGGTTTAAGTGTTTTGAAGCAGGTTTCCTTCTTCTGTGCCTGTTCTGCAGCCCTTGGGCCTCCCGTTGCTCTATTATGATTAATATCAAGGCTTCTTAATAATGTAATAATATAATAAAGTCATTCTGATGACTTTGCCCCCAAATAACCAACATAGTCTTTCATACCTTAGGAAAGCCTGACATTTTTGCCCTCTATGGGTAAGGAGAGACTACGGCCTGACTTTTGACCCACTTTGCGGTTAGGAAACAGTTAGGTCGACGTAAGGCTGCATTCTGATGACTTTGCCCCCCAAATAACAAACATAGTCTTTCAGTCTTGGGGAAAGCCTGACTTTTTTGCCCTCTTTTGGGTAAGGAGAGACTACGGCCTGACTTTTGACCCATTTTGCGGTTAGAGGAGAGTTAGGTCGAGGTAATGCCGCATTCTGATGACTTTGTCCCCAAAATGACCAACGCAGTGACCAACACATTTTAGGAAAGCCTGACTTTTTTGCCCTCTTTGGGGTAAGGTTATTTCCTTGGGTTGGCTGCTATTCCAAAAACCACAGGAGCGCAGTCTTTGCGTGCCCTGTGTTATATATGGTCGCTGTAGTCCCTTTCAGGCTGCTATACATAAAATAACCACAGTAGGGCACCTTTTCATGCCCTGTGCTTATAGATGGTCTTTGTAGTCCCTGTCAGGCCGCTATGGCCAAAATAACCACAGGAAGGCACCGTTTGCAAGCCCTGTGCTATAGATGGTCTTTGTAGTCCCTTTCTGGCCGCTATGGCCAAAATAACCACAGGAGGGCACTCTTTGCATGCCCTCATGCTATGCTATTTTGTTCCTTTACTGAATTACTTTTCCTTTGCACTGATAAATGTATGATAAATTTATCCATGTTTATTAATATGCACCACTACCAGCTAGTTCAGGGGTCTTCAAACTTGGCACTTTTAAGACTTGTGGACTTCAACTCCCAGGATTCCTCAGCCCTCATGGCTGGTTGAGGAATTCTGGAGTTGAAGTCCACAGGTCTTAAAGTTGCTAAGTCTGTAGACTCCTGAGTTAGCTGGTTTGCCCTTCTGAGCTCTTCCACGTGCACACAAACACCCCCCAATCCCTTCCCTGTACCCTTAAAGACACAGAAATCAAGTGCAATGCAAGAAAATAAAGAAACAGAAACTCCGTTTTTTTTCTCTTTAACTGCCTCAGGCGTGTCACGTGTCACAATGTTGCAAATCTGTTCTGGAAGGTTCCGGAAGGTTCCGGCAATTGCGAAAAGCTTTAGCTTTTAATTAAGCCTGTTTACTTTTAAAGAAAACTTTGTAAAAGCCACAGACAGACTGAATTAAAGGGGGTAAAACTAATTACATTTCTTTAAAGCGTTTAAACCTTTCCTGGTGTCTTTTCCCCCCTTTCCCCACCCAAACCACGTTCTTTTATACCCTCTCCTCTCTCCCCCCTCCCTTTTCTTCAGTTCACCTCCAGCTCCCGGCAGGAGCACCAATCAGCTGGACCCAATCAGTCTCTCCTGCCGGCATCCAGCCGCCTCCTTAGGGACTTTTTTGCCCTCTTTTGGGTAAGGAAAGACTAGGGCCTTAGGTTTGACCCATTTTGGGGTTAGAATAGAGTAAGGTGAACCTAAGGCTGCATTCTGATGACTTTGCCCCTAAAATAACAAAAATAGTCTTTCATATCTTGGGAAAGCCTGACTTTTCTGCCCTCTTTTGGGTAAAGAAAGACTACGGCCTGACTTTTGACCCATTTTGGGGTTAGAAAAGAGTTAGGTCGAAGTAAGGCTGCATTCTGATGACTTTGCCCCCCAAATGACCAACACAGTTTGTGATATGTTAGGAAAGACTGACTTTTTTGCCCTCTTTGGGGTAAGGTTTATTTCCTTGTGTGGCTGCTATTCCTGCCTTGTCCACTGGAGGGCACTGCTTTCTGTCCCATAGCATTAGCACTTAGGCCACAAGGGCCTTTTTACTCGGTTTAGTGTTTGTAAGCAGGTTTCCTTTTTGTGCCTGTTCTGCAGCCCTTGGGCCTCCCGTGCTCTACTATGATTATATCAAGGCTTCTAATAATGTCATAATCAATAATTAAAGTCATTCTGTGAACTTTGCTCCCCAAATAACAAACATAGTCTTTCATACCTTAGGAAAGCCTCCTGACATTTTTGCCCTCTATGGGTAAGGAGAGACTACGGCCTGACTTTTGACCACTTTGCGGTCGGAACAGTTAGGTAGACGTTAAGGCTCGCATTCTGAGACTTTGCCCCCAAATAACAAAACATAGTTCTTTCACGTACTTGGGAAAGCCCTGACTTTTTGCCTTCTTGGGTAAGGAGAGGACTACGGCGGACTTTGACCCCTTTTTGCGTGTTAGAGGAGAGTTAGGTCGAGGTAGTGCCGCATTCTGAATGACTTTGTCCCCAAAATGCCAACGCAGTGACCAACACATTTAGGAAAGCTTGGATTTTTTTGCCCTCTTGGGTATTAAGGTTTATTTACTTGGGTGGCTGCTATTCCAAAAACAACAACAGGAGCGCAGTCGTGAGCTGCCCTGTGTTATATATGGTCGCTGTAGTCCCTTTCAGGCTGCTATACTAAAATAACCACAGTAGGGCACCCTTTTCCTGCCCTGTGCTATAGATGTCTTTGTAGTCCCTGTCAGCCGCTATGGCCAAATATAACCACAGGAAGGCACCGTTTGCAAAGCCCTGTGCTAAGATGGTTCTTTGTAGTCCCTTTATGGCCGCTATGGCCAAAATAACACAGGAGGGCACTCTTTGCATGCCAGCATGCTATTGCTCTTTTGTTCCTTTACTGAATTACTTTTCTTTGCCACTGATAAATGTATGCTAAAATTTATCCATGTATTAATATGCACACTACTGCTAGTTTCAGGGCCTTGCAAACTTGGCACTTTTAAGACTGTTGACTCTAACTCCCGGATTCCTCAGCCCTCATGGCTGGTTGAAGAATTCTGGGAGTTGAAGTCCACAGGTCTTAAAGTTGCTAAGTCTGTAGACTCCTGAGTTAGCTGGTTTGCCCTTCTGAGCTCTTCCACGTGCACACAACACCCCCCAATCCCTTCCCTGTACCTTTAAAGACACAGAAATCAAGTGCAATGCAAGAAAATAAAGAAACAGAAACTCCGTTTTTTTTCTCTTTAACTGCCTCAGGCGTGTCACGTGTCACAATGTTGCAAATCTGTTCTGGAAGGTTCTGGAAGGTTCCGGCAATTCCGAAAAGCTTTAGCTTTTAATTAAGCCTTTTTACTTTCAAAGAAAACTTTGTAAAAGCCACAGACAGACTGAATTAAAGGGGGTAAAACTAATTACATTTGTTTAAAGCGTTTAACCTTTCCTGGTGTCTTTTTTCCCCTTTCCCCACCCAAACACGTTCTTTTATACCCTCTCCTCTCTCCCCCCTCCCTTTTCTTCAGTTCACCTCCAGACCCCGGGCAGGAGCACAATCAGCTGGACCCAATCAGTCTCTCCTGCCGGCATAAGCCGCCTCCTTATGGACTTTTGCCCTCTTTTGGGTAAGGAAAAGACTAGGGCCTTAGGTTTGACCCATTTTGGGGTTAGAATAGAGTAGTAAGGTGAACCTCAGGCTGCTCTGTGACTTTGCCCCTAAAATACAAAAAATAGTCTTTCATATCTGGGAAAGCTGACTTTTTCTGCCTCTTTGGGTAAAGAAAGACTACGGACTGACTTTTGACCAGGTTGGTTTGGGTTAGAAAAGAGTTTAGGTGAACGTTAAGGCCTGCATTAGATGACTTTGCCCCAAAAGACCACAACGTGTGATATGTTAGGGAAAGCTGACTTTTTGCCCTCTTTGGGGTAGGTGTATTTCCTGTGTGGCCTGTATTCCTGCTTGTCAATGGAGGGCATGCTTTCTGTTCCCATAGCATTTAGCACTTAGGCCATCAAATAGTACTTTAACTCGGTTTTAAGTGTTTCTGAAGCAGTTTCCTTCTTAGGTGGGGCCTGTTCTGCAGCCCTTGGGCCTCCCGTTGCTCTATTATGATTAATATCAAGGCTTCTTATAATGTAATAAAATAATAAAGTAATTCTGATGACTTTGCCCCCAAAATAACCAACATAGTCTTTCATACCTTAGGAAAGCCTGACATTTTTGCCCTCTATGGGTAAGGAGAGACTACGGCCTGACTTTTGACCCACTTTGCAGTTAGGAAACAGTTAGGTCGACGTAAGGCTCCATTCTGATGACTTTGCCCCCCCCCCAAATAACAAACATAGTCTTTCACGTCTTGGGAAAGCCTGACTTTTTTGCCGTCTTTTGGGTAAGGATAGACTACGGCCTGACTTTTGACCCATTTTGCGGTTAGAGGAGAGTTAGGTCGAGGTAATGCCGCATTCTGATGACTTTGTCCCCAAAATGACCAACGCAGTGACCAACACATTTTAGGAAAGCCTGATTTTTTTGCCCTCTTTGGGGTAAGGTTTAATTCCTTGGGTGGCTGCTATTCCAAAAGAACCACAGGAGCGCAGTCTTTGCGTGCCCTGTGTTATATATGGTCGCTGTAGTCCCTTTCAGGGTGCTATACATAAAATAACCCACAGTAGGGCACCCTTTTCATGCCCTGTGCTATAGATGGTCTTTGTAGTCCCTGTCAGGCCGCTATGGCCAAAATAAACACAGGAAGGCACCGTTTGCAAGCCCTGTGCTATAGATGGTCTTTGTAGTCCCTTTCTGGCCGCTATGGCCAAAATAGCCACAGGAGGGCACTCTTTGCATGCCCTCATGCTATGCTCTTTTGTTCCTTTACTGAATTCCTTTTCCTTTGCACTGATAAATGTATGAGAACTGTATCCATGTTTATTAATAATGCACCCACTACCAGCTAGTTCCGGGGGCTCAAACTTGGCAACTTTTAAGACTTGTGGACTTAAACTCCAGGATTCCTCAGCCCTCATGGCTGGTGAGGAAAATTCTGGAGTTGGTCCACAGTCTTAGTTGCTAAGTATGTAGACCCTGAGTTAGCTGGTTTGCCCTTCTGTTCGAGCTCTCAGTGCACACAAACACCCCAATCCTTCCATGTACCTTAAAGAAACAGAATGCAAGTGCAATGCCAAGAGCGAAAATAAAGAAACAGAAACTCGTTTTTTTTCTCTTTAACTGCCTTCCAGGCGTTGGTACGTGTCACAATGTTGCAAATCTGTTCGGGAAGGTTCTGGAAGGTTACGGCAATTGCCAAAAGCTTTAGCTTTTATTAGCCTGTTTAATTCAAAGAAAACTTTGTAAAAGCCACAGACAGACTGAATTAAAGGGGGTAAAACTAATTACATTTGTTTAAAGCGATTAAACCTTTCCTGGTGTCTTTTTTTCCCTTTCCCCACCCAAACCACCTTCTTTTATACCCTCTCCTCTCTCCCCCCTCCCTTTTCTTCAGTTCACCTCCAGCTCCCGGCAGGAGCACCAATCAGCTGGACCCAATCAGTCTCTCCTGCCGGCATCCAGCCGCCTCCTTAGGGACTTTTTTGCCCTATTTTGGGTAAGGAAAGACTAGGGCCTTAGGTTTGACCCATTTTGGGGTTAGAATAGAGTAAGGTGAACCTAAGGCTGCATTCTGATGACTTTGCCCCTAAAATAACAAAAATAGTCTTTCATATCTTGGGAAAGCCTGACTTTTCTGCCCTCTTTTGGGTAAAGAAAGACTACGGCCTGGACTTTGAACCCATTTGGTTAGAAAAGCGTTAGGTCGACGTAAGCTGCATTCTGTGACTTTGCCCCAAAATGACAAAACACAGTTTGTGATATGTTAGAAAAGCCCTTCTGACTATTTTGCCCTTTTGGGGTTAGGTTTATTTCCTTGTGTGGTGCTATTCCTGCCTTGTCCACCTGGAGGCACTGCTTTCTGTCCCATAGCATTAGCACTTAGTCCATCATAGGCCTTTTTAACTCGGTTAAGTGTTTGAAGCAGGTTTCCTTACTGCTGTGCCTGTTCTGCAGCCTTGGCCTCCCGTGCTCTATTATGATTAATATCAAGGCTTTCTAATAATGTAATAATGATAATAAAGTCATTACTGGATGACTTTGCCCACAAATAACCAACATAGTCTTTCATACCGTAGGAAAGCCTGACATTTTTGCCTCTATGGGTTATAGGAGAGGACTACGCCTGACTTTTGACCCACTTTGCGGTTAGGAAACAGTTAGGTCGACGTAAGGCGCCAATTCTGATGACTTTGCCCCCCCAAATAAAAAAACATAGTCTTTCTACGTCTGGAAAGCCTGACTTTTTTGCCCTCTTTTGGGTAAGGAGAGACTACGGCTGACTTTTGACCCATTTTGCGGTTAGAGGAGAGTTAGGTCGAGGTAATGCCGCATTCTGATGACTTTGTCCCCAAAATGACCAACGCAGTGACCAACACATTTTAGGAAAGCCTGACTTTTTTGCCCTCTTTGGGTTAAGGTTTATTTCCTTGGGTGGCTGCTATTCCAAAACAACCACAGGAGCGCAGTCTTTGCGTGCCCTGTGTTATATATGGTCGCTGTAGTCCCTTTCAGGCTGCTATACATAAAATAACCACAGTAGGGCACCCTTTTCATGCCCTGTGCTATAGATGGTCTTTGTAGTCCCTGTCAGGCCGCTATGGCCAAAATAACCACAGGAAGGCACCGTTTGCAAGCCCTGTGCTATAGATGGTCTTTGTAGTCCCTTTCTGGCCGCTATGGCCCAAATAACCACAGGAGGGCACTCTTTGCATGCCCTCATGCTATGCTCTTTTGTTCCTTTACTGAATTACTTTTCCTTTGCCCTGATAAATGTATGATAAATTTATCCATGTTTATTAATATGCACCACTACCAGCTAGTTCAGGGTCTTCAAACTTGGCACTTTTAAGACTTGTGGACTTCAACTCCCAGGATTCCTCAGCCCTCATGGCTGGTTGAGGAATTCTGGGAGTTGAAGTCCACAGGTCTTAAAGTTGCTAAGTCTGTAGACTCCTGAGTTAGCTGGTTTGCCCTTCTGAGCTCTTCCACGTGCACACAAACACCCCCCAATCCTTCCCTGTACCCTTAAAGACACAGAAATCAAGTGCAATGCAAGAAATAAAGAAACAGAAACTCCGTTTTTTTTCTCTTTAACTGCCTCAGGCGTGTCACGTGTCACAATGTTGCAAATCTGTTCTGGAAGGTTCTGGAAGGTTCCGCAATTGCGAAAAGCTTTAGCTTTTAATTAGCCTGTTTACTTTCAAAGAAACTTTGTAAAAGCCACAGACAGACTGAATTAAAGGGGTAAAACTAATTACATTTGTTTAAAGCGTTTAAACCTTTCCTGGTGTCTTTTTTCCCCCTTTCCCCCCCAAACCACGTTCTTTTATACCCTCTCCTCTCTCCCCCCTCCCTTTTCTTCAGTTCACCTCCAGCTCCCGGCAGGAGCACCAATCAGCTGGACCCAATCAGTCTCTCCTGCCGGCATCCAGCCGCCTCCTTAGGACTTTTTTGCCCTCTTTTGGGTAAGGAAAGACTAGGGCCTTAGGTTTGACCCATTTTGGGGTTAGAATAGAGTAAGGTGAACCTAAGGCTGCATTCTGATGACTTTGCCCCTAAAATAACAAAATAGTCTTTCATATCTTGGGAAAGCCTGACTTTTCTGCCCTCTTTGGGTAAAGAAAGACTACGGCCTGACTTTTGACCCATTTTGGGGTTAGAAAAGAGTTAGGTCGACGTAAGGCTGCATTCTGATGACTTTGCCCCCAAAATGACCAACACAGTTTGTGATATGTTAGGAAAGCCTGACTTTTTTGCCCTCTTTGGGGTAAGGTTTATTTCCTTGTGTGGCTGCTATTCCTGCCTTGTCCACTGGAGGGCACTGCTTTCTGTCCCATAGCATTAGCACTTAGGCCATCATAGGCCTTTTTAACTCGGTTTAAGTGTTTTGAAGCAGGTTTCCTTCTTCTGTGCCTGTTCTGCAGCCCTTGGGCCTCCCGTTGCTCTATTATGATTAATATCAAGGCTTCTTAATAATGTAATAATATAATAAAGTCATTCTGATGACTTTGCCCCCAAATAACCAACATAGTCTTTCATACCTTAGGAAAGCCTGACATTTTTGCCCTCTATGGGTAAGGAGAGACTACGGCCTGACTTTTGACCCACTTTGCGGTTAGGAAACAGTTAGGTCGACGTAAGGCTGCATTCTGATGACTTTGCCCCCCAAATAACAAACATAGTCTTTCAGTCTTGGGGAAAGCCTGACTTTTTTGCCCTCTTTTGGGTAAGGAGAGACTACGGCCTGACTTTTGACCCATTTTGCGGTTAGAGGAGAGTTAGGTCGAGGTAATGCCGCATTCTGATGACTTTGTCCCCAAAATGACCAACGCAGTGACCAACACATTTTAGGAAAGCCTGACTTTTTTGCCCTCTTTGGGGTAAGGTTATTTCCTTGGGTTGGCTGCTATTCCAAAAACCACAGGAGCGCAGTCTTTGCGTGCCCTGTGTTATATATGGTCGCTGTAGTCCCTTTCAGGCTGCTATACATAAAATAACCACAGTAGGGCACCTTTTCATGCCCTGTGCTATAGATGGTCTTTGTAGTCCCTGTCAGGCCGCTATGGCCAAAATAACCACAGGAAGGCACCGTTTGCAAGCCCTGTGCTATAGATGGTCTTTGTAGTCCCTTTATGGCCGCTATGGCCAAAATAACCACAGAGGGCCACTCTTTGCATGCTCTCATGCTATGCTCTTTTGTTCCTTTACTGAATTACTTTTCCTTTGCACTGATAAATGTATGATAAATTTATCCATGTTTATTAATATGCACCACTACCAGCTAGTTCAGGGGCCTTCAAACTTGGCACTTTTAAGACTTGTGGACTTCAACTCCCAGGATTCCTCAGCCCTCATGGCTGGTTGAGGAATTCTGGGAGTTGAAGTCCACAGGTCTTAAAGTTGCTAAGTCTGTAGACTCCTGAGTTAGCTGGTTTGCTCTTCTGAGCTCTTCCACGTGCACACAAACACCCCCCAATCCCTTCCCTGTACCCTTAAAGACACAGAAATCAAGTGCAATGCAAGAAAATAAAGAAACAGAAACTCCGTTTTTTTCCTCTTTAACTGCCTCAGGCGTGTCACGTGTCACAATGTTGCAAATCTGTTCTGGAAGGTTCTGGAAGGTTCCAGCAATTGCCAAAAGCTTTAGCTTTTAATTAAGCCTGTTTACTTTCAAAGAAAACTTTGTAAAAGCCACAGACAGACTGAATTAAAGGGGGTAAAACTCATTACATTTGTTTAAAGCGTTTAAACCTTTCCTGGTGTCTTTTTTCCCCTTTCCCCACCCAAACCACGTTCTTTTATACCCTCTCCTCTCTCCCCCCTCCCTTTTCTTCAGTTCACATCCAGCTCCCGGCAGGAGCACCAATCAGCTGGACCCAATCAGTCTCTCCTGCCGGCATCCAGCCGCCTCCGTAGCGGACATTTTGCCCTCTTTGGGTTAAGAAGACTAAGGGCCTTAGGTTGGACCCATTTTGGGGTTAGAATAGAGTAAGGGAACCTCAGCTGCATTTCTGATGACTTTGCCCCTAAAATAACAAAAAATAGTCTTTCATATCTGGGAAAGCCTGACTTTTTGCCCTCTTTTTGGGTAAAGAAAGACTACGGCCTGACTTTTGACCCAATTTGGGGTTAGAAAAGAGTTAGGTCGATGTAAGGCTGCATTCTGATGACTTTGCCCCCAAAATGACCAACACAGTTTGTGATATGTTAGGAAAGCCTGACTTTTTTGCCCTCTTTGGGGTAAGGTTTATTTCCTTGTGTGGCTGCTATTCCTGCCTTGTCCACTGGAGGGCACTGCTTTCTGTCCCATAGCATTAGCACTTAGGCCATCATAGGCCTTTTTAACTCGGTTTAAGTGTTTTGAAGCAGGTTTCCTTCTTCTGTGCCTGTTCTGCAGCCCTTTGGCCTCCCGTTGCTCTCTTATGATTAATATCAGGCTTCTAATAATGTAATAATAAAATCAAGTCATTCTGATGACTTTGACCCCCAAATAACCAACATAGTCTTTCAACCTTAGAAAGCCTGACATTTTTGCCTTCTCGGTAAGGAGAGACTACGGCCTGACTTTTGACCACTTTGCGGTTAGGAAACAGTTAGGTCGACGTAAGGCTGCATTCTGATGACTTTGCCCCCCCAAATAACAAACATAGTCTTTCACGTCTTGGGAAAGCCTGATTTTTTTGCCCTCTTTTGGGTAAGGAGAGACTACGGCCTGACCTTTGACCCATTTTGCGGTTAGAGGAGAGTTAGGTCGAGGTAATGCCGCATTCTGATGACTTTGTCCCCAAAATGACCAACGCAGTGACCAACACATTTTAGGAAAGCCTGACTTTTTTGCCCTCTTTGGGGTAAGGTTTATTTCCTTTGGTGGCTGCTATTCCAAAACAACCACAGGAGCGCAGTCTTTGCGCGCCCTGTGTTATATATGGTCGCTGTAGTCCCTTTCAGGCTGCTATACATAAAATAACCACAGTAGGGCACCCTTTTCATGCCCTGTGCTATAGTGGTCTTTGTAGTCCCTGTCAGGCCGCTATGGCCAAAATAACCACAGAAGGCACCGTTTGCAAGCCCTGTGCTATAGATGGTCTTTGTAGTCCCTTTATGGCCGCTATGGCCAAATACCACAGGAGGGCACTCTTTGCATGCCCTCATGCTATGCTCTTTTGTTCCTTTACTGAATTCTTTTCCTTTGCACTGATAAATGTATGATAAATTTATCCATGTTTATTAATATGCACCACTACCAGCTAGTTCAGGGGTCTTCAAACTTGGCACTTTTAAGACTTGTGGACTTCACTCCCAGGATTCCTCAGCCCTCATGGCTGTTGAGGAATTCTGGGAGTTGAAGTCCACAGGTCTTAAAGTTGCTAAGTCTGTAGACTCCTAGTTAGCTGGTTTGCCCTTCTGAGCTCTTCCACGTGCACACAAACACCCCCAATCCCTTCCCTGTACCCTTAAAGACACGAAATCAAGTGCATGCGAGAAAATAAAGAAACAGAAACTCCGTTTTTTTCTCTTTAACTGCCTCAGGCGTGTCACGTGTCACAATGTTGCAAATCTGTTTCTGGAAGGTTCTGGAAGGTTCCGGCAATTGCCAAAGCTTTAGCTTTTAATTAAGCCTGTTTACTTTCAAAGAAAACTTTGTAAAAGCCACAGACAGACTGAATTAAAGGGGTAAAACTAATTACATTTGTTTCAAGCATTAAACCTTTCCTGGTGTCTTTTTTCCCCTTTCCCCACCCAAACACGTTCTTTTATACCCTCTCTCTCTCCCCCCTCCCTTTTCTTCAGTTCACCTCCAGCTCCCGGCAGGAGCACCAATCAGCTGGACCCAATCAGTCTCTCCTGCCGGCATCCAGCCGCCTCCTTAGGGACTTTTTGCCCTCTTTTGGGTAGGAAAGACTAGGGCCTTAGTTTGACCCATTTTTGGGGTTAGAATAGAGTAAGGTGAACCTAAGGCTGCATTCTGATGACTTTGCCCCTAAAATAACAAAAATAGTCTTTCATATCTTGGGAAAGCCTGACTTTTCTGCCCTCTTTTGGGTAAAGAAAGACTACGGCCTGACTTTTGACCCATTTTGGGGTTAGAAAAGAGTTAGGTCGACGTAAGGCTGCATTCTGATGACTTTGCCCCCAAAATGACCAACACAGTTTGTGATATGTTAGGAAAGCCTGACTTTTTTGCCCTCTTTGGGGTAAGGTTTTATTTCCTTGTGTGGCTGCTATTCCTGCCTTGTCCACTGGAGGCACTGCTTTCTGTCCCATAGCATTAGCACTTAGGCCATCATAGGCCTTTTTAACTCGGTTTAAGTGTTTTGAAGCAGGTTTCCTTCTTCTGTGCCTGTTCTGCAGCCCTTGGGCCTCCCGTTGCTCTATTATGATTAATATCAAGGCTTCTAATAATGTAATAATAATAATAAAGTCATTCTGATGACTTTGCCCCCCAAATAACCAACATAGTCTTTCATACCTTAGGAAAGCCTGACATTTTTGCCCTCTATGGGTAAGGAAGAGACTACGGCCTGACTTTTGACCCAATTTGCGGTTAGGAAACAGTTAGGTCGAAGTAAGGCTGCATTCTGATGACTTTGCCCCCCCAAATAACAAACATAGTCTTTCATGTCTTGGGAAAGCCTGACTTTTTTGCCCTCTTTTGGGTAAGGAGAGACTACGGCCTGACGTTTGAACCATTTTGCGGTTAGAGGAGAGTTAGGTCGAGGTAATGCCACATTCTGATGACTTTGTCCCCAAAATGACCAACGCAGTGACCAACACATTTTAGGAAAGCCTGACCTTTTTGCCCTATTTGGGATAAGGTTTATTTCCTTGGATGGCTGCTATTCCAAAACAACCACAGGAGCGCAGTCTTTGCGTGCCCGTTTATATCGGGTCGCTGTAATAGTCCCTTTTCAGGCTGCTATACATAAAATAAACACAGTAGGGCACCTTTTCATGCCCTGTGCTATAGATGGTCTTGTCGTCACGGTCAGGCCGCTATGGCCAAATAACCACAGGAAGGCACGTTTGCAAGCCCTGTGCTATAGATGGCTTTGATAGTTCCCCTTATGGCCGCTATGCCAAAATACCACAGCGAGGGCACTGTTTGCATGCCCTCATGCTATGCTCTTTGTCCTTTACTGAATTACTTTTCCTTTGCACTGATAAATGTATGATAAATTTATCCATGTTTATTAATATGCACCACTACCAGCTAGTTCAGGGGTCTTCAAACTTGGCACTTTTAAGACTTGTGGACTTCAACTCCAGGATTCCTCAGCCCTCATGGCTGGTTGAGGAATTCTGGGAGTTGAAGTCCACAGGTCTTAAAGTTGCTAAGTCTGTAGACTCCTGAGTTAGCTGGTTTGCCCTTCTGAGCTCTTCCACGTGCACACAAACACCCCCCAATCCCTTCCCTGTACCCTTAAAGACACAGAAATCAAGTGCAATGCAAGAAAATAAAGAAACAGAAACTCCGTTTTTTTTCTCTTTAACTGCCTCAGGCATGTCACGTGTCACAATGTTGCAAATCTGTTCTGGAAGGTTCTGGAAGGTTCCGGCAATTGCGAAAAGCTTTAGCTTTTAATTAAGCCTGTTTACTTTCAAAGAAAACTTTGTAAAAGCCACAGACAGACTGAATTAAAGGGGGTAAAACTAATTACATTTGTTTAAAGCGTTTAAACCTTTCCTGGTGTCTTTTTTCCCCTTTCCCCACCCAAACCACGTTCTTTTACACCCTCTCCTCTCTCCCCCCTCCCTTTTCTTCAGTTCACCTCCAGCTCGCGGCAGGAGCACCAATCAGCTGGACCCAATCAGTCTCTCCTGCCGGCATCCAGCCGCCTCCTTAGGGACTTTTTTGCCCTCTTTTGGGTAAGGAAAGACTAGGGCCTTAGGTTTGACCCATTTTGGGGTTAGAATAGAGTAAGGTGAACCTAAGGCTGCATTCTGATGACTTTGCCCCTAAAATAACAAAAATAGTCTTTCATATCTTGGGAAAGCCTGACTTTTCTGCCCTCTTTTGGGTAAAGAAAGACTACAGCCTGACTTTTGACCCATTTTGGGGTTAGAAAAGAGTTAGGTCGACGTAAGGCTGCATTCTGATGACTTTGCCCCCAAAATGACCAACACAGTTTGTGATATGTTAGGAAAGCCTGACTTTTTTGCCCTCTTTGGGGTAAGGTTTATTTCTTTGTGTGGCTGCTATTCCTGCCTTGTCCACTGGAGGGCACTGCTTTCTGTCCCATAGCATTAGCACTTAGGCCATCATAGGCCTTTTTAACTCGGTTTAAGTGTTTTGAAGCAGGTTTTCCTTCTTCTGTGCCTGTTCTGCAGCCCTTGGGCCTCCCGTTGCTCTATTATGATTAATATCAAGGCTTCTAATAATGTAATAATAATAATAAAGTCATTCTGATGACTTTGCCCCCCAAATAACCAACATAGTCTTTCATACCTTAGGAAGCCTGACATTTTTTTTGCCCTCTATGGGTAAGACAGAGACTACGGCCTGACTTTTGACCCACTTTGCGGTTAGGAACCAGTTTAGGTCACGTACAGGCTGCATTCTGATGACTTTGGCCCCCCCCCCCAAATAACAAACATAGTCTTTCATGTCTTGGGAAAGCCTGACTTTTTTGCCCTCTTTTGGGTAAGGAGAGACTACGGCCTGACTTTTGACCCATTTTGCGGTTAGAGGAGAGTTAGGTCGAGGTAATGCCGCATTCTGATGACTTTGTCCCCAAAATGACCAACGCAGTGACCAACACATTTTAGGAAAGCCTGATTTTTTTGCCCTCTTTGGGGTAAGGTTTATTTCCTTGGGTGGCTGCTATTCCAAAACAACCACAGGAGCGCAGTCTTTGCGTGCCCTGCGTTATATATGGTCGCTGTAGTCTCTTTCAGGCTGCTATACATAAAATAACCACAGTAGGGCACCCTTTTCATGCCCTGTGCTATAGATGGTCTTTGTAGTCCCTGTCAGGCCGCTATGGCCAAAATAACCACAGGAAGGCACGTTTGCAAGCCCTGTGCTATAGATGGTCTTTGTAGTCCCTTTCTGGCCGCGTGGCCAAAATAAACACGGAGGGCACTCTTTCATGCCCTCATCTATGCTCTTTTGTTTCCTATTACTGAATACTTTTCCTTTGCACTGATAAATGTAATGATAACATTTATCCAGTTTATTAATATGCAGCCACTACACCAGCTAGTTTCATGGGTCTTCAAAACTTGGCACTTTTAAGACATGTGGACCTCCGACTCCCAGGATTTCCTCATGCCTCATGGCTTGGTTGAGGAATTCTGGGAGTTTGAATCACAAGTCTTAAGTTGCTAAGTTCTGTAGACTCCTGATTAGCTGGTTTGCCACTCTGAGCTCTTCCACGTGCACACAAGACACCCCCAATCCCTTCCCTGTAACCTTAAAGACACAGAAATCAAGTGCAATGCAAGAAAATAAAGAAACAGAAAGTCTGTTTTTTTTCTCTTTAACTGCCTCAGGCGTGTCACGTGTCACAATGTTGCAAATCTGTTCTGGAAGGTTCTGGCAATTGCCGAAAGCTTTAGCTTTTAATTAAGCCTGTTTACTTTCAAAGAAAACTTTGTAAAAGCCACAGACAGACTGAATTAAAGGGGGTAAAACTAATTACATTTGTTTAAAGCGTTTAAACCTTTCCTGGTGTCTTTTTTTCCCTTTCCCCACCCAACACGTTTCTTCATTAGCACCCTCTCCTCTCCCCCCCTCCCTTTTCTTCAGTTCACCTCCAGCTCCCGGCAGGAGCACCAATCAGCTGGACCCAATCAGTCTCTCCTGCCGGCATCCAGCCGCCTCCTTAGGGACTTTTTTGCCCTCTTTTGGGTAAGGAAGGAATAGGGCCTTAGGTTTGACCCATTTTGGGGTTAGAATAGAGTAAGGTGAACCTAAGGCTGCATTCTGATGACTTTACCCCTAAAATAACAAAAATAGTCTTTCATATCTTGGGAAAGCCTGACTTTTCTGCCCTCTTTTGGGTAAAGAAAGACTACGGCCTGACTTTTGACCCATTTTGGGGTTAGAAAAGAGTTAGGTCTACGTAAGGCTGCATCTGATGACTTTGGCCCCAAAATGACCACCAGTTTGTGATATGGTAGGAGCCTGACTTTTTTGCCCTCTTTTTGGGGTAAGGTTTATTTCCTTTGTGTGGCTGCTATTCCTTCCTTGTCCACTGGAGGGCCTGCGTTCTGTCCCATGCTTAGCACTTAAGGCCCCATCATGGCCTATTTTAACTCGGTTTAAGTGTTTCAAGCAGGTTTCTCTCTTCTGTGCTTTTCTGCAGCCCTTGGGCCTCCCGTTGCTCTATTATGATTAATATCAAGGCTTCTAATAAGGTAATAATAATAATAAAGTCATTCTGATGACTTTGCCCCCCAAATAACCAACATAGTCTTTCATACCTTAGGAAAGCCTGACATTTTTGCCCTCTATGGGTAAGGAGAGACTACGGCCTGACTTTTGACCCACTTTGCGGTTAGGAAACAGTTAGGTCGATGTAAGGCTGCATTCTGATGACTTTGCCCCCCCCCAAATAACAAACATAGTCTTTCATGTCTTGGGAAAGCCTGACTTTTTTGCCCTCTTTTGGGTAAGGAGAGACTACGGCTGACTTTTGACCCATTTTGCGGTTAGAGGAGAGTTAGGTCGAGGTAATGCCGCATTCTGATGACTTTGTCCCCAAAATGACCAACGCAGTGACCAACACATTTTAGGAAAGCCTGACTTTTTTGCCCTCTTTGGGGTAAGGTTTATTTCCTTGGGTGGCTGCTATTCCAAAACAACCACAGGAGCGCAGTCTTTGCACGCCCTGTGTTATATATGGTCGCTGTAGTCCCTTTCAGGCTGCTATACATAAAATAACCACAGTAGGGCACCCTTTTCATGCCCTATGCTATAGATGGTCTTTGTAGTCACTGTCAGGCCGCTATGGCCAAAATAACCACAGGAAGGCACCGTTTGCAAGCCCTGTGCTATAGATGGTCTTTGTAGTCCCTTTATGGCCGCTATGGCCAAAATAACCACAGGAGGGCACTCTTTGCATGCCCTCATGCTATGCTCTTTTGTTTCCTTTACTGAATTACTTTTCCTTTGCACTGATAAATGTATGATAAATTTATCCATGTTTATTAATATGCACCACTACCATCTAGTTCAGGGGTCTTCAAACTTGGCACTTTTAAGACTTGTGGACTTCAACTCCCAGGATTCCTCAGCCCTCATGGCTAGTTGAGGAATTCTGGGAGTTGAAGTCCACAGGTCTTAAAGTTGCTAAGTCTGTAGACTCCTGAGTTAGCTGGTTTGCCCTTCTGAGCTCTTCCACGTGCACACAAACACCCCCCAATCCCTTCCCTGTACCCTTAAAGACACAGAAATCAAGTGCAATGCAAGAAAATAAAGAAACAGAAACTCCTTTTTTTTTCTCTTTAACTGCCTCAGGCGTGTCACGTGTCACAATGTTGCAAATCTGTTCTGGAAGGTTCTGGAAGGTTCCGGCAATTGCAAAAAGCTTTAGCTTTTAATTAAGCCTGTTTACTTTCAAAGAAAACTTTGTAAAAGCCACAGACAGACTGAATTAAAGGGGGTAAAACTAATTACATTTGTTTAAAGCGTTTAAACCTTTCCTGGTGTCTTTTTTCCCCTTTCCCCACCCAAACCACGTTCTTTTATACCCTCTCCTCTCTCTCCCCTCCCTTTTCTTCAGTTCACCTCCAGCTCCCGGCAGGAGCACCAATCAGCTGGACCCAATCAGTCTCTCCTGCCGGCATCCAGCCGCCTCCTTAGGGACTTTTTTTCCCTCTTTTGGGTAAGGAAAGACTAGGACCTTAGGTTTGACCCATTTTGGGGTTAGAATAGAGTAAGGTGAACCTAAGGCTGCTTTCTGATGACTTTGCCCCTAAAATAACAAAAATAGTCTTTCATATCTTGGGAAAGCCTGACTTTTCTGCCCTCTTTTGGGTAAAGAAAGACTACGGCCTGACGTTTGACCCATTTTGGGGTTAGAAAAGAGTTAGGTCGACGTAAGGCTGCATTCTGATGACTTTGCCCCCAAAATGACCAACACAGTTTGTGATATGTTAGGAAAGCCTGACTTTTTTGCCCTCTTTGGTGTAAGGTTTATTTCCTTGTGTGGCTGCTATTACCGTCCTTGTCCCCTGGAGGGCACTGCTTTCTGTCCCATAGCATTAGCCTTAGGCCCATCATAGGCCTTTACTTAAACTCGTTTAAGTTCTTTTGGGAAGCAGTTTCCCTTCTTCTGTGCCTGTGTTCGCAGCCCTTGGCCTCCCGTTCTCTATTATGATTAATATCAAAAGGCTTCTACTTCTATAATGTAATAATAATAATAAAGTCATTCTGATGACTTGCCCCCAAATAACCAACATAGTCTTTCAAACCTTAAGGAAAGCCTTCCATTTTTTTGCCCTCTATGGTAAGGAGAGACTATAACGGCCTGACTTTTGACCCACTTTTGCGTTAGGGAACAGTAGTCGCTACGGGCTGCATTCTGATGCCTTTTGCCCCCCCAATATACACCCAAACTAGTCTTTCATGTCTTTGGGAACGCCTGACTTTTTGCCCTCTTTTGGGTACTGAGGACTACGGCCTGACCTTTTGAAACCCTTTTGCGGTTAGAGGAGAGTTAGGTCGAGGTAATGCCGCATTCTGATGACTTTGTCCCCAAATGACCAACGCAGTGACCAACACATTTTAGGAAAGCCTGACTTTTTTGCCCTCTTTGGGGTAAGGTTTATTTCCTTGGATGGCTGCTATTCCTAAACAACCACAGGAGCGCAGTCTTTGCGTGCCCTGTGTTATATATGGTCGCTGTAGTCCCTTTCAGGCTGCTATACATAAAATAACCACAGTAGGGCACCCTTTTCATGCCCTGTGCTATAGATGGTCTTTGTAGTCCCTTTCTGTCCGCTATGGCCAAAATAACCACAGGAGGGCACTCTTTGCATGCCTGTGCTATAGATGGTCCTTTGTAGTCCCCCTTTCTGGCCGCTATGGCCAGAATAACCACAGGAGGCACTCTTGCATGCCTCCTGCTATGCTCTTTGTTCCTTTACTGAATTACTTTTCTTGGCCACTGATAAATGTGTGATAACTTTTGTATCCATGTTTATTAATATGGCCCACTACCAGCTAGATTCATGAGGGTCTTCAAACTTGGCACTTTAAGACTTTGTGGACTTCAACTCCCAGGATTCCTCAGCCCCTATGGCTGGTTTGAGGAATTCTGGGAGTTGAAGTCCCAGGTCTTAAAGTTGCTAAGTCTGTAGACTCCTGAGTTAGCTGGTTTGGCCCTTCTGAGCTCTTCCACGTGCAGGACAAACCCCCCCCCAATCCCTTCCCTGTACCCTTAAAGACACAGAAATCAAGTGCAATGCAAAGAAAATAAAGAAACATAAACTCCGTTTTTTTTTCTCGTTTAACTGCCTCAGGCGTGGTCACGTGTCACAATGTTGCAAATCTGTTCTGGAAGGTTCTGGAAGGTTCCGGCAATTGCGAAAAGCTTTAGCTTTTAATTAAGCCTCTTTACTTTCAAAGAAAACTTTGTAAAAGCCACAGACAGACTGAATTAAAGGGGGTAAAACTAATTACATTTGTTTAAAGCGATTAAACCTTTCCTGGTGTCTTTTTTTCCCTTTCCCCACCCAAACCACTTTCTTTTTTACCCTCTCCTCTCTCCCCCTCCCTTTTCTTCAGTTCACCTCCAGCTCCCGGCAGGAGCACCAATCAGCTGGACCCAATCAGTCTCTCCTGCCGGCATCCAGCCGCCTCCTTAGGGACGTTTTTGCCCTCTTTTGGGTAAGGAAAGACTAGGGCCTTAGGTTTGACCCATTTTGGGGTTAGAATAGAGTAAGGTGAACCTAAGGCTGCTTTCTGATGACTTTGCCCCTAAAATAACAAAAATAGTCTTTCATATCTTGGGAAAGCCTGACTTTTCTGCCCTCTTTTGGGTAAAGAAAGACTACGGCCTGACTTTTGACCCATTTTGGGGTGAGAAGAGAGTTAGGTCGACGTAAGGCTGACATTCTGATGACTTTGACCCAAAAATGACCAACACAGTTTGTGTGATATGGTTAGGAAAGCCTGACTTTTTGCCCTCTTTGGGGTAAGGTTTATTTCCTTGTGTGGCTGCTATGCCTGCCTTGTCCACTGGAGGGCACTGCTTTCTGTCCCATAGCATTAGCACTTAGGCCATCATAGGCCTTTTTAACTCGGTTTAAGTGTTTTGAAGCAGGTTTTCTTCTTCTGTGCCTGTTCTGCAGCCCTTGGGCCTCCCGTTGCTCTATTATGATTAATATCAAGGCTTCTAATAATGTAATAATAATAATAAAGTCATTCTGATGACTTTGCCCCCCAAATAACCAACATAGTCTTTCATACCTTAGGAAAGCCTGACATTTTTGCCCTCTATGGGTAAGGAGAGACTACGGCCGGACTTTTGACCCACTTTGCGGTTAGGAAACAGGTCGACGTAAGGCTGCATTCTGATGACTTTGGCCCCCCAAATAACAAACATAGTCTTTCATGTCTTGGGAAAGCCTGACTTTTTTGCCCTCTTTTGGGTAAGAGAAGACTACGGCCTGACTTTTGATCCATTTTGCGGTTTTAGAGGAGAGGTTAGGTCGAGGTAAATCCGCATTTGCTGACTTTGTCCCCAAAATGACCAAAACAGTGACAAACCATTTAGGAAAGCCTGACTGTGTTTTTTTTTGCCTCTCGGGTAAGTTTTTTAGTTCCTTGGGGGGCTGCTATTCGAAAACAACCCAGGCGCTCAGTCTTTGCGTGCCCTGTGTTATAATATGGGCCGCGGTAGTCCTTTCAGGCTGTATTATATAAAATTACCACAGTAGGGCACCCTTTTCATGCCCTGTGCTATAGATGGTCTTTGTAGTCCCTGTCAGGCCGCTATGGCCAAAATAACCACAGGAAGGCACCGTTTGCAAGCCCTGTGCTATAGATGGTCTTTGTAGTCCCTTTCTGGCCGCTATGGCCAAAATAACAACAGGAGGGCACTCTTTGCATGCCCTCATGCTATGCTCTTTTGTTCCTTTACTGAATTACTTTTCCTTTGCACTGATAAATGTATGAT
>JALGBA010001893.1:0-18372 GCA_023970755.1 Azemiops feae | reverse complement strand
GCAATGCAAGAAAATAAAGAAACAGAAACTCCGTTTTTTTCTCTTTAACTGCCTCAGGCGTGTCACGTGTCACAATGTTGCAAATCTGTTCTGGAAGGTTCTGGAAGGTTCCGGCAATTGCGAAAAGCTTTAGCTTTTAATTAAGCCTGTTTACTTTCAAAGAAAACTTTGTAAAAGCCACAGACAGACTGAATTAAAGGGGGTAAAACTAATTACATTTCTTTAAAGCGATTAAACCTTTCCTGGTGTCTTTTTTCCCCTTTCCCCACCCAAACCACGTTCTTTTATACCCTCTCCTCTCTCCCCCCTCCCTTTTCTTCAGTTCACCTCCAGCTCCCGGCAGGCGCACCAATCAGCTGGACCCAATCCGTCTCTCCTGCCGGCACATCAGCCGCTCCTTAGGTACTTTTTTGCCCTCTTTTGGGTAAGAACAAAGGGACAGGGCACTTAGGTTGGACCCCATTTTGGGGTTAGAATAGAGTAAGGTGACCTCAGGCTGCATTCTGATGGACTTCTTTGCCCCTAAAATAACAAAAATAGGTCTTTCCATATCTTCGGGAAAGCATGACTTTTTGCCCTCTTTTGGGTAAAGAAAGACTACGGCTGACTTTTTGACCCATTTGGGGTTAGAAAAGAGTTAGGCGACGTAAGCGCATTCTGATGACTTTGCCCCCAAAATGACCAACCACAGTTTGATATGTTAGGAAAGCGGACTTTTTTGCCTTGGGTAAGGTTTATTTCCTTGTGTGGCTGCTATTCCTGCCTTGTCCACTGGAGGGCACTGCTTTGGTCCCATAGCATTAGCACTTAGGCCATCATAGGCCTTTTATAACTCGCGTTAAGTGTTGTGAAGCAGGTTTCCTTCTTCTGTGCCTGTTCTGCAGCCCTTGGGCCTCCCGTTGCTCTATTATGATTAATATCAACGGTTCTAATAATGTAATAATAATAATAAAGTCATTCTGATGACTTTGCCCCCCAAATAACCAACATAGTCTTTCATACCTTAGGAAAGCCTGACATTTTTGCCCTCTATGGGTAAGGAGAGACTACGGACTGACTTTTGACCCACTTTGTGGTTAGGAAACAGTTAGGTCGACGTAAGGCTGCATTCTGGATGACTTTGCCCCCCCAAATAACAAACATAGTCTTTCATGTCTTGGGAAAGCCTGACTTTTTTGCCCTCTTTTGGGTAAGGAGAGACTACGGCCTGACTTTTGACCCATTTTGCGGTTAGAGGAGAGTTAGGTCGAGGTAATGCCGCATTCTGATGACTTTGTCCCCAAAATGACCAACGCAGTGACCAACACATTTTAGGAAAGCCTGACTTTTTTGCCCTCTTTGGGTAAGGTTTATTTCCTTGGGTGGCTGCTATTCCAAAAGAACCACAGGAGCGCAGTCTTTGCGTGCCCTGTGTTATATATGGTCGCTGTAGTCCCTTTCAGGCTGCTATACATAAAATAACCACAGTAGGGCACCCTTTTCATGCCCTGTGCTATAGATGGTCTTTGTAGTCCCTGTCAGGCCGCTATGGCCAAAATAACCACAGGAAGGCACCGTTTGCAAGCCCTGTGCTATAGATGGTCTTTGTAGTCCCTTTATGGCCGCTATGGCCAAAATAACCACAGGAGGGCACTCTTTGCATGCCCTCATGCTATGCTCTTTTGTTCCTTTACTGAATTACTTTCCTTTGCACTGATAAATGTATGATAAATTTATCCATGTTTATTAATATGCACCACTACCAGCTAGTTCAGGGGTCTTCAAACTTGGCACTTTTAAGACTTGTGGACTTCAACTCCCAGGATTCCTCAGCCCTCATGGCTGGTTGAGGAATTCTGGGAGTTGAAGTCCACAGGTCTTAAAGTTGCTAAGTCTGTAGACTCCTGAGTTAGCTGTTTGCCCTTCTGAGCTCTTCCACGTGCACACAAACAACCCCCAATCCCTTCCCTGTACCCTTAAAGACACAGAAATCAAGTGCAATGCAAGAAAATAAAGAAACAGAAACTCCGTTTTTTTTCTCTTTAACTGCCTCAGGCGTGTCACGTGTCACAATGTTGGAAATCTGTTCTGGAAGGTTCCGGTAATTCCGAAAAGCTTTAGCTTTTAATTAAGCCTGTTTACTTTCAAAGAAAACTTTGTAAAAGCCACAGACAGACTGAATTAAAGGGGGTAAAACTAATTACATTTGTTTAAAGCGATTAAACCTTTCCTGGTGTCTTTTTTCCACTTTCCCCACCCAAACCACGTTCTTTTTTACCCTCTCCTCTCTCCCCCTCCCTTTTCTTCAGTTCACCTCCAGCTCCCGGCAGGAGCACCAATCAGCTGGACCCAATCAGTCTCTCCTGCCGGCATCCAGCCGCCTCCTTAGGGACTTTTTTGCCCTCTTTTGGGTAAGGAAGGAATAGGGCCTTAGGTTTGACCCATTTTGGGGTTAGAATAGAGTAAGGTGAACCTAAGGCTGCATTCTGATGACTTTACCCCTAAAATAACAAAAATAGTCTTTCATATCTTGGGAAAGCCTGACTTTTCTGCCCTCTTTTGGGTAAAGAAAGACTACGGCCTGACTTTTGACCCATTTTGGGGTTAGAAAAGAGTTAGGTCGACGTAAGGCTGCATTCTGAGAATGACTTTGCCCCCAAAATGACCACACAGTTTGTGATATGTTAGGAAAGCCTGACTTTTTTGCCCTCTTTGGGGTAAGGTTTATTTCCTTGTGTGGCTGCTATTCCTGCCTTGTCCACTGGAGGGCACTGCTTTCTGTCCCATAGCATTAGCACTTAGGCCATCATAGGCCTTTTAACTCGGTTTAAGTGTTTTGAAGCAGGTTTCCTCTTCTGTGCCTGTTCTGCAGCCCTTGGGCCTCCCGTTGCTCTATTATGATTAATATCAAGGCTTCTAATAATGTAATAATAATAATAAAGTCATTCTGATGACTTTGCCCCCCAAATAACCAACATAGTCTTTCATACCTTAGGAAAGCCTGACATTTTTGCCCTCTATGGGTAAGGAGAGACTACGGCCTGACTTTTGACCCACTTTGCGGTTAGGAAACAGTTAGGTCGACGTAAGGCTGCATTCTGATGACTTTGCCCCCCCAAATAACAAACATAGTCTTTCATGTCTTGGGAAAGCCTGACTTTTTTGCCCTCTTTTGGGTAAGGAGAGACTACGGCCTGACTTTTGACCCATTTTGCGGTTAGAGGAGAGTTAGGTCGAGGTAATGCCGCATTCTGATGACTTTGTCCCCAAAATGACCAACGCAGTGACCAACACATTTTAGGAAAGCCTGACTTTTTTGCCCTCTTTGGGTAAGGTTTATTTCCTTGGGTGGCTGCTATTCCAAAAGAACCACAGGAGCGCAGTCTTTGCGTGCCCTGTGTTATATATGGTCGCTGTAGTCCCTTTCAGGCTGCTATACATAAAATAACCACAGTAGGGCACCCTTTTCATGCCCTGTGCTATAGATGGTCTTTGTAGTCCCTGTCAGGCCGCTATGGCCAAAATAACCACAGGAAGGCACCGTTTGCAAGCCCTGTGCTATAGATGGTCTTTGTAGTCCCTTTATGGCCGCTATGGCCAAAATAACCACAGGAGGGCACTCTTTGCATTCCCTCATGCTATGCTCTTTTGTTCCTTTACTGAATTACTTTTCCTTTGCACTGATAAATGTATGATAAATTTATCCATGTTTATTAATATGCACCACTACCAGCTAGTTCAGGGGTCTTCAAACTTGGCACTTTTAAGACTTGTGGGCTTCAACTCCCAGGATTCCTCAGCCCTCATGGCTGGTTGAGGAATTCTGGGAGTTGAAGTCCACAGGGTTAAGTTGCTAAGTCTGTTTAGACTCCTGAGTAGCTGGGTTTGCCTTCTGAGCTCTACACGTGCACACAAACACACCCAATCCTCCTGTACCCTTAAAGACACAGAAATCAAGTGCAATGCAAGAAAATAAAGAAACAGAAACTCCGATTTTTTTCTCTTTAACTGCCTCAGGCGTGTCACGTGTCACAATGTTGCAAATCTGTTCTGGAAGGTTCTGGAAGGTTCCTGCAATTGCCAAAAGCTTTAGCTTTTAATTAAGCCTGTTTACTTTCAAAGAAAACTTTGTAAAAGCCACAGACAGACTGAATTAAAGGGGGTAAAACTAATTACATTTGTTTAAAGCGATTAAACCTTTCCTGGTGTCTTTTTCCCCCTTTCCCCACCCAAACCACGTTCTTTTTTACCCTCTCCTCTCTCCCCCTCCCTTTTCTTCAGTTCACCTCCAGCTCCCGGCAGGAGCACCAATCAGCTGGACCTAATCAGTCTCTCCTGCCGGCATCCAGCCGCCTCCTTAGGGACTTTTTTGCCCTCTTTGGGTAGGGAAAGACTAGGGCCTTAGGTTTGGACCATTTTGGGGTTAGAATAGAGTAGGTGAACCTAAAGGCATGCATTCTGATGACTTTGCCCTAAAATAACAAAAATAGGCTTTCATATCTGGGTGGGGGGAAAAAAAAAAGCCTGACTTTTCTGCCCTCTTTTGGGTAAAGAAAGACTACGGCGACTTTTGACCCATTTGGGGTTAGAAAGAGGTAGGTCGATGTAGGCTGACATTCTTATGACTTTGCCCCCAAAATGACAAACCACAGTTTGTGATATGTTAGGAAAAGCAGGAATTTTTTTGCCCTCTTTGGGTAGGTTTATTCCTTTGTGTGGTGCTATTCCTGCCTTGTCACTGGAGGGCACTGCTTTCTGTCCATAGCAATTAGCACTTAGGCCACAAGGCCTTTTTACTCGGTTTAAGTGTTTTGAAGAGGTTTCCTCTCTTCTGTGCCTGTTCTGCAGCCCTTGGGCCTCCCGTTGCTCTATTATGATTAATATCAAGGCTTCTAATAATGTAATAATAATAATAAAGTCATTCTGATGACTTTGCCCCCCAAATAACCAACATAGTCTTTCATACCTTAGGAAAGCCTGACATTTTTGCCCTCTATGGGTAAGGAGAGACTACGGCCTGACTTTTGACCCACTTTGCGCTTAGGAAACAGTTAGGTCGATGTAAGGCTGCATTCTGATGACTTTGCCCCCCCAAATAACAAACATAGTCTTTCATGTCTTGGGAAAGCCTGACTTTTTTGCACTCTTTTGGGTAAGGAGAGACTACGGCCTGACCTTTGACCCATTTTGCGATTAGAGGAGAGTTAGGTCGAGGTAATGCCGCATTCTGATGACTTTGTCCCCAAAATGACCAACGCAGTGACCAACACATTTTAGGAAAGCCTGACTTTTTTGCCCTCTTTGGGGTAAGGTTTATTTCCTTGGATGGCTGCTATTCCAAAACAAGCACAGGAGCGCAGTCTTTGCGTGCCCTGTGTTATATATGGTCGCTGTAGTTCCATTTCAGGTGCTATACATAAAATAATTCCCAGTAGGGCACCCTTTCATGCCTGTGCTATAGAGGTCTTGTAGTCCCGTCAGGCCGCTATGGCAAATATAACCAGAGGAAGGCACAGTTGCAAGCCTGTGCTATAGATGGTCTTTGTAGTCCATTTTCTGGCCGCTATGGCCAAAATAACCACAGGAGGGCACTCTTTGCATGCCCTCAGGCTAATGCTCTTTTGTTCCTTTACTGGAATTACTTTTCCTCTCGCATGATAAATGTATGATGAATTCATCCATGTTTATTTAATATGCACCATACCAGCTAGTTCAGGGGCTTCAAACTTGGCCTTTAAGACTTGTGGGACTTCAACTCCAGGATTTCCTCAGCCATCATGGCTGGTTGAGGAATCTCTGGGCAGTTGAAGTCCACAGGTGTCTTAAAGTTGCTAAGTCTGTAGACTCTGAGTTAGCTGGTGTGCCTTCTGATCTCTTCACGTGCACACCAAACACCCCCAAATTACAACCCCTTCCCTGTACCCTTAAAGACACAGAAATTTCAAGTGCCAGGCAAGGAAAATAAAGACAAGAAAACTCGTTTTTTTTCTCTTAACTGCCTCAGGGTGTCACGTGTCACAATGTTGCAAAATCTGTTCTGGAAGTGTTCTGGAGGTTCCGGCAATTGCCAAAAGCTTTAGCTTTAATTAAGCCTGTTTACTTCAAGAAAAACTTTTGTAAAACGGCACAGACAGATTGAATTAAAGGGGGTAAAACTAATTACATTGTTTAAAGCGTTTTTTTTAAACCTTTACTGGTGTATTTTTTCCCCTCCCCACCCAAACCACTTCTTTTTATACCCTCTACTGCCCCCCCCCCTCCCTTTTCTTCAGTTCACCTCCAGCTCCCGGCAGGAGCACCAATCAGCTGGACCCAATCAGTCTCTCCTGCCGGCATCCAGCCGCCTCCTTAGGGACTTTTTTGCCCTCTTTTGGTTAAGGAAAGACTAGGGCCTTAGGTTTGACCCATTTGGGGGTTAGAATAGAGTAAGGTGAACCTAAGGCTGCATTCTGATGACTTTGCCCCTAAAATAACAAAAATAGTCTTTCATATCTTGGGAAAGCCTGACTTTTCTGCCATCTTTTGGGTAAAGAAAGACTACGGCCTGACCTTTGACCCATTTTGGGGTTAGAAAAGAGTTAGGTCGACGTAAGGCTGCATTCTGATGACTTTGCCCCAAAATGACCAACACAGTTTGTGATATGTTAGGAAAGCCTGACTTTTTTGCCCTCTTTGGGGTAAGGTTTATTTCCTTGTGTGGCTGCTATTCCTGCCTTGTCCACTGGAGGGCACTGCTTTCTGTCCCATAGCATTAGCACTTAGGCCATCATAGGCCTTTTTAACTCGGGTTAAGTGTTTTGAAGCAGGGTTCCTTCTTCTGTGCCTGTTCTGCAGCCCTTGGGCCTCCCGTTGCTCTATTATGATTAATATCAAGGCTTCTAATAATGTAATAATAATAATAAAGTCATTCTGATGAATTTGCCCCCCAAATAACCAACATAGTCTTTCATACCTTATGAAAGCCTGACATTTTTGCCCTCTATGGGTAAGGAGAGACTACGGCCTGACTTTTGACCCACTTTGTGGTTAGGAAACAGTTAGGTCGACGTAAGGCTGCATTCTGATGACTTTGCCCCCCCAAATAACAAACATAGTCTTTCATGTCTTGGGAAAGCCTGACTTTTTTGCCCTCTTTTGGGTAAGGAGAGACTACGGCCTGACTTTTGACCCATTTTGCGGTTAGAGGAGAGTTAGGTCGAGGTAATGACGCATTCTGATGACTTTGTCCCCAAAATGACCAACGCAGTGACCAACACATTTTAGGAAAGCCTGACTTTTTTGCCCTCTTTGGGGTAAGGTTTATTTCCTTGGGTGGCTGCTATTCCAAAAGAACCACAGGAGCGCAGTCTTTGCGCGCCCTGTGTTATATATGGTCGCTGTAGTCCCTTTCAGGCTGCTATACATAAAATAACCACAGTAGGGCACCATTTTCATGCCCTGTGCTATGGATGGTCTTTGGTAGTCCCTTTCAGGCTGCTATACATAAAATAACCACAGTAGGGCACCCTTTTCATGCCCTGTGCTATAGATGGTATTTGTAGTCCCTTTCTGGCCGCTATGGCCAAAATAACCACAGGAGGGCACTCTTTGCATGCCCTGATGCTATGCTCTTTGTTCCTTTACTGAATTACTTTTCCTTTGCACTGATAAATGTATGATAAATTTATCCATGTTTATTAATATGCACCACTACCAGCTAGTTCAGGGGTCTTCAAACTTGGCACTTTTAAGACTTGTGGACTTCAACTCCCAGGATTCCTCAGCCCTCATGGCTGGTTGAGGAATTCTGGGAGTTGAAGTCCACAGGTCTTAAAGTTGCTAAGTCTGTAGACTCCTGAGTTAGATGGTTTGCCCTTCTGAGCTCTTCCACGTGCACACAAACACCCCCCAATCCCTTCCCTGTACCCTTAAAGACACAGAAATCAAGTGCAATGCAAGAAAATAAAGAAACAGAAACTCCGTTTTTTTTCTCTTTAACTGCCTCAGGCGTGTCACGTGTCAATATGTTGCAAATCTGTTCTGGAAGGTTCTGGAAGGTTCCGGCAATTGCCAAAAGCTTTAGCTTTTAATTAAGCCTGTTTACTTTCAAAAAAACTTTGTAAAAGCCACAGACAGACTGAATTAAAGGGGGTAAAACTAATTACATTTGTTTAAAGCGTTTAAACCTTTCCTGGTGTCTTTTTTCCCTTTTCCCCACCCAAACCACGTTCTTTTATACCCTCTCCTCTCTCCCCCTCCCTTTTCTTCAGTTCACCTCCAGCTCCCGGCAGGAGCACCAATCAGCTGGACCCAATCAGTCTCTCCTGCCGGCATCCAGCCGCCTCCTTAGGGACTTTTTTGCCCTCTTTTGGGTAAGGAAAGACTAGGGCCTTAGGTTTGACCCATTTTGGGGTTAGAATAGAGTAAGGTGAACCTAAGGCTGCATTCTGATGACTTTGCCCCTAAAATAACAAAAATAGTCTTTCATATCTTGGGAAAGCCTGACTTTTCTGCCCTTTTGGGTAAAGAAAGACTACGGCCTGACTTTGACCCATTTTGGGGTTAGAAAAGAGTTAGGTCGACGTAAGGCTGCATTCTGATGACTTTGCCCCCAAAATGACCAACACAGTTTGTGATATGTTAGGAAAGCCTGACTTTTTTGCCCTCTTTGGGGTAAGGTTTATTTCCTTGTGTGGCTGCTATTCCTGCCTTGTCCACTGGAGGGCACTGCTTTCTGTCCCATAGCATTAGCACTTAGGCCATCATAGGCCTTTTTAACTCGGTTTAAGTGTTTTGAAGCAGGTTTCCTTCTTCTGTGCCTGTTCTGCAGCCCTTGGGCCCTCCCGTTGCTCTATTATGATTAATATCAAGGCTTCTAATAATGTAATAATAATAATAAAGTCATTCTGATGACTTTGCCCCCCAAATAACCAACATAGTCTTTCATACCTTAGGAAAGCTGACATTTTTGCCCTCTATGGGTAAGGAGAGACTACGGCCTGACTTTTGACCCACTTTGCGGTTAGGAAACAGTTAGGTCGACGTAAGGCTGCATTCTGATGACTTTGCCCCCCCAAATAACAAACATAGTCTTTCATGTCTTGGGAAAGCCTGACTTTTTTGCCCTCTTTTGGGTAAGGAGAGACTACGGCCTGACTTTTGACCCATTTTGCGGTTAGAGGAGTTAGGTCGAGGTAATGCCGCATTCTGATGACTTTGTCCCAAAATGACCAACGCAGTGACCAACACATTTTAGGAAAGCCTGACTTTTTTGCCCCTCTTTGGGGTAAGGTTTATTTCCTTGGGTGGCTGCTATTCCAAAAGAACCACAGGAGCGCAGTCTTTGCGTGCCCTGTGTTATATATGGTCGCTGTAGTCCCTTTCAGGCTGCTATACATAAAATAACCACAGTAGGGCACCCTTTTCATGCCCTGTGCTATAGATGGTCTTTGTATCCCTGTCAGGCCGCTATGGCCAAAATAACCACAGGAAGGCACCGTTTGCAAGCCCTGTGCTATAGATGGTCTTTGTAGTCCCTTTTGGCCGCTATGGCCAAAATAACCACAGGAGGGCACTCTTTGCATGCCCTCATGCTATGCTCTTTTGTTCCTTTACTGAATTTTTCCTTTGCACTGATAAAGTATGATAAATTTATCCATGTTTATTAATATGCACCACTACCAGCTAGTTCAGGGGTCTTCAAACTTGGCACTTTTAAGACTTGTGGACTTCAACTCCCAGGATTCCTCAGCCCTCATGGCTGGTTGAGGAATTCTGGGAGTTGAAGTCCACAGGTCTTAAAGTTGCTAAGTCTGTAGACTCCTGAGTTAGCTGGTTGCCCTTCTGAGCTCTTCCACGTGCACACAAACACCCCCCAATCCCTTCCCTGTACCCTTAAAGACACAGAAATCAAGTGCAATGCAAGAAAATAAAGAAACAGAAACTCCGTTTTTTTTTCGCTTTAACTGCATCAGGCGTGTCACGTGTCACAATGTTGCAAATCTGTTCTGGAAGGTTCTGGAAGGTTCCGGCAATTGCGAAAAGCTTTAGCTTTTAATTAAGCCTCTTTACTTTCAAAGGAAACTTTGTAAAAGCCACAGACAGACTGAATTAAAGGGGGTAAAACTAATTACATTTGTTTAAAGTGTTTAAACCTTTCCTGGTGTCTTTTTTCCCTTTCCCCACCCAAACCACGTTCTTTTATACCCTCTCCTCTCTCCCCCTCCCTTATCTTCAGTTCACCTCCAGCTCCCGGCAGGAGCACCAATCAGCTGGACCCAATCAGCCTCTTCTGCCGGCATCCAGCCGCCTCCTTAGGGACCTTTTTGCCCTCTTTTGGGTAAGGAAAGACTAGGGCCTTAGGTTTGACCCATTTGGGGGTTAGAATAGAGTAAGGTGAACCTAAGGCTGCATTCTGATGACTTTGCCCCTAAAATAACAAAAATAGTCTTTCATATCTTGGGAAAGCCTGACTTTTCTGCCATCTTTTGGGTAAAGAAAGACTACGGCCTGACCTTTGACCCATTTTGGGGTTAGAAAAGAGTTAGGTCGACGTAAGGCTGCATTCTGATGACTTTGCCCCAAAATGACCAACACAGTTTGTGATATGTTAGGAAAGCCTGACTTTTTTGCCCTCTTTGGGGTAAGGTTTATTTCCTTGTGTGGCTGCTATTCCTGCCTTGTCCACTGGAGGGCACTGCTTTCTGTCCCATAGCATTAGCACTTAGGCCATCATAGGCCTTTTTAACTCGGGTTAAGTGTTTTGAAGCAGGGTTCCTTCTTCTGTGCCTGTTCTGCAGCCCTTGGGCCTCCCGTTGCTCTATTATGATTAATATCAAGGCTTCTAATAATGTAATAATAATAATAAAGTCATTCTGATGACTTTGCCCCCCAAATAACCAACATAGTCTTTCATACCTTAAGAAAGCCTGACATTTTTGCCCTCTATGGGTAAGGAGAGACTACGGCCTGACTTTTGACCCACTTTGCGGATAGGAAACAGGTCGACGTAAGGCTGCATTCTGATGACTTTGCCCCCCCAAATAACAAACATAGTCTTTCACGTCTTGGGAAAGCCTGACTTTTTTGCCCTCTTTTGGGTAAGGAGAGACTACGGCCTGACTTTTGACCCATTTTGCGGTTAGAGAAGAGTTAGGTCGAGGTAATGCCGCATTCTGATGACTTTGTCCCCAAAATGACCAACGCAGTGACCAACACATTTTAGGAAAGCCTGACTTTTTTGCCCACTTTGGGGTAAGGTTTATTTCCTTGGGTGGCTGCTATTCCAAAAGAACCACAGGAGCGCAGTCTTTGCGTACCCTGTGTTATATATGGTCGCTGTAGTCCCTTTCAGGCTGCTATACATAAAATAACCACAGTAGGGCACCCTTTTCATGCTCTGTGCTATAGATGGTCTTTGTAGTCCCTGTCAGGCCGCTATGGCCAAAATAACCACAGGAAGGCACCGTTTGCAAGCCCTGTGGTATAGATGGTCTTTGTAGTCCCTTTCTGGCCGCTATGGCCAAAATAACCACAGGAGGGCACTCTTTGCATGCCCTCATGCTATGCTCTTTTGTTCCTTTACTGAATTCCTTTTCCTTTGCACTGATAAATGTATGATAAATTTATCCTATGTTCTATTGATATGCACCACTACCAGCTAGTTCAGGGGTCTTCAACCTTGGCACTGTAGGATTGTGGACTTCACTCCCAGGATTCTCAGCCCTCATGTGCTGGTTGAGGAATTCTGGGAGTTGAAGCACAGGTCTTAAAGTTGCTAAGTCTGTAGACTCTGAGTTAGCTGTTTTCCATTCTGAGCTCTTCACCGTGCACACAAACACCCCCCAATCCCTTCCTGTACCCTTAAAGACACAGAAATCAAAGTGCAATGCAAGAAAATAAAGAAACAGAAAACTCCGTTTTTTTTCTCTTTAACTGCCTCAGGACGTGGCACGGTCACAATGTTGCAAATCTGTTCTGGAAGGTTATGGAAGGTTCGGCAATTGCCAAAAGCTTTAGCTTTATAAGCCTGTTTCCTTTCAAAGAAACTTTTGTTTAAAAGCCACAGACAGACTGAATTAAAGGGTAAAACTAATTACCATTTGTTTAAAGCATTTTAAACCTTTCCTGGTGTCTTTTTCCCCTTGACCCACCCAAACCACGTTCTTTTATACCCTCTTCCTCTCTCCCCCTCCTTTTCTTCGTTCACCCACAGCCCCGGCGGGAGCACCAATCAGCTGGACCCAAATCAGTCTTCCTGCCGGCATCCAGCCGCTCTTAGGGACTTTTTGCCCTCATTTTGGGTAAGGAAAGACGTAGGGCTTTAGGTTTGACCCATTTTGGGGTTAGAATAGAGTAAGGTGAACCTAAGGCTGCATTCTGATGACTTTGCCCATAAAATAACAAAAAATAGTCTTTCATATCTTGGGAAAGCCTGACTTTTCTGCCCTCTTTTGGGTAAAGAAAGACTACGGCCTGACTTTTGACCCATTTTGGGGTTAGAAAAGAGTTAGGTCGACGTAAGGCTGCATTCTGATGACTTTGCCCCCAAAATGACCAACACAGTTTGTGATATTTTAGGAAAGCCTGACTTTTTTGCCCTCTTTGGGGTAAGGTTTATTTCCTTGTGTGGCTGCTATTCCTGCCTTGTCCACTGGAGGGCACTGCTTTCTGTCCCATAGCATTAGCACTTAGGCCATCGTAGGCCTTTTTAACTCGGTTTAAGTGTTTGAAGCAGGTTCTCTTCTGTGCCTGTTCTGCAGGACCCTGGGCCTCCCGTTGCTCTGTTATGATTAATATCAAGGCTTCTAATAATGTAATAATAATAATAAAGTCATTCTGATGACTTTGCCCCCCCAATAACCAACATAGTCTTTCATACCTTAGGAAAGCCTGACATTTTTGCCCTCTATGGGTAAGGAGAGACTACGGCCTGACTTTTGACCCACTTTGCGGATAGGAAACAGGTCGACATAAGGCTGCATTCTGATGACTTTGCCCCCCCAAATAACAAACATAGTCTTTCACGTCTTGGGAAAGCCTGACTTTTTTGCCCTCTTTTGGGTAAGGAGAGACTACGCCTTACTTTTGACCCATTTTGCGGTTAGAGGAGAGTTAGGTCGAGGTAATGCCGCATTCTGATGACTTTGTCCCCAAAATGACCAACGCAGTGACCAACACATTTTAGGAAAGCCTGACTTTTTTGCCCACTTTGGGGTAAGGTTTATTTCCTTGGGTGGCTGCTATTCCAAAACAACCACAGGAGCGCAGTCTTTGCGTGCCCTGTGTTATATATGGTCGCTGTAGTCCCCTTTCAGGCTGCTATACATAAAATAACCACAGTAGGGCACCCTTTCATGCCCTGTGCTATAGATGGTCTTTGTAGTCCCTGTCAGGCCGCTATGGCCAAAATAACCACAGGAAGGCACCGTTTGCAAGCCCTGTGCTATAGATGGTCTTTGTAGTCCCTTTATGGCCGCTATGGCCAAAATAACCACAGGAGGGCACTCTTTGCATGCCCTCATGCTATGCTTTTGTTCCTTTACTGAATTCCTTTTCCTTTGCACTGATAAATGTATGATAAATTTATCCATGTTTATTAATATGCACCACTACCAGCTAGTTCAGGGGTCTTCAAACTTGGCACTTTTAAGACTTGTGGACTTCAACTCCCAGGATTCCTCAGCCCTCATGGCTGGTTGAGGAATTCTGGGAGTTGAAGTCCACAGGTCTTAAAGTTGCTAAGTCTGTAGACTCCTGAGTTAGCTGGTTTGCCCTTCTGAGCTCTTCCACGTGCACACAAACACCCCCCAATCCCTTCCCTGTACCCTTAAAGACACAGAAATCAAGTGCAATGCAAGAAAATAAAGAAACAGAAACTCCGTTTTTTTTCTCTTTAACTGCCTCAGGCGTGTCACGTGTCACAATGTTGCAAATCTGTTCTGGAAGGTTCTGGAAGGTTCCGGCAATTGCGAAAAGCTTTAGCTTTTAATTAAGCCTCTTTACTTTCAAAGGAAACTTTGTAAAAGCCACAGACAGACTGAATTAAAGGGGGTAAAACTAATTACATTTGTTTAAAGCGTTTAAACCTTTCCTGGTGTTTTTTTTCCCCTTTCCCCACCCAAACCACGTTCTTTTATACCCTCTCCTCTCTCCCCCCTCCCTTTTCTTCAGTTCACCTCCAGCTCCCAGCAGGAGCACCAATCAGCTGGACCCAATCAGTCTCTCCTGCCGGCATCCAGCCGCCTCCTTAGGACTTTTTTGCCCTCTTTTGGGTAAGGAAAGACTAGGGCCTTAGGTTTGACCCATTTTGGGGTTAGAATAGAGTAAGGTGAACCTAAGGCTGCATTCTGATGACTTTGCCCCTAAAATAACAAAAATAGTCTTTCATATCTTGGGAAAGCCTGACTTTTCTGCCCTCTTTTGGGTAAAGAAAGACTACGGCCTGACTTGACCCATTTTGGGTTAGAAAAGAGTTAGGTCGACGTAAGGCTGCATTCTGATACTTTGCCCCAAACTGACCAACACAGTTTTTGATATGTAGGAAAGCCTGAATTTTTGCCCCTCTTTGGGGTAAGGTTTATTCCGTGTGTGGCTGCTATTCCGGCTTGTCCACTGGAGGGCACTGCTTTCCTGTCCAATAGAATTAGCACTTAGGCCACATAGGCCCCTTTTAACTCGGTTTAGTGTTTGAAGCAGGTTTGCCTTTCTGTGCCTGTTCTGCAGCCTTGGGCCTCCCGTTGCTCTATTTGATTAATATCAGGCTTCAATAATGTAATAATAATAATAAAGTCATTCTGATGGACTTGCCCCCCAATAACCAAACATAGTCGTTCCACGTCTGGGAAAGCCTGACATTTTTGCCCTCTATCGGGTAAGGAGAGACTACGGCCTGGACTTTTGACCCACTTGCGAGTAGGAAACAGTTAGGTTGACGTAAGGCTGCATTCTGATGACTTTGCCCCCCCAAATAACAAACATAGTCTTTCATGTCTTGGGAAAGCCTGACTTTTTTGCCCTCTTTTGGGTAAGGAGAGACTACGGCCTGACTTTTGACCCATTTTGCAGTTAGAGGAGAGTTAGGTCGAGGTTTAGCCGCATTCTGATGACTTTGTCCCAAAATGACCAACGCAGTGACCAACAGATGTTAGGAAAGCCTGACTTTTGTGCCCTCTTTGGGGTAAGGTTTATTTCCTTGGGTGGCTGCTATTCCAAAACAACCACAGGAGCGCAGTCTTTGCGTGCCCTGTGTTATATATGGTCGCTGTAGTCCCTTTCAGGCTGCTATACATAAAATAATCACAGTAGGGCACCTTTTTCATGCCCTGTGCTATAGATGGTCTTTGTAGTCCCTGTCAGGCCGCTATGGCCAAAATAACCACAAGGAAGGCACCGTTTGCAAGCCCTGTGCTATAGATGGTCTTTGTAGTCCCTTTATGGCCGCTATGGCCAAAATAACCACAGGAGGGCACTCTTTGCATGCCCTCATGCTATGCTCTTTTGTTCCTTTACTGAATTACTTTCCTTTGCACTGATAAATGTATGATAAATTTATCCATGTTTATTAATATGCACCACTACCAGCTAGTTCAGGGGTCTTCAAACTTGGCACTTTTAAGACTTGTGGACTTCAACTCCCAGGATTCCTCAGCCCTCATGGCTGGTTGAGGAATTCTGGGAGTTGAAGTCCACAGGTCTTAAAGTTGCTAAGTCTGTAGACTCCTGAGTTAGCTGTTTGCCCTTCTGAGCTCTTCCACGTGCACACAAACAACCCCCAATCCCTTCCCTGTACCCTTAAAGACACAGAAATCAAGTGCAATGCAAGAAAATAAAGAAACAGAAACTCCGTTTTTTTTCTCTTTAACTGCCTCAGGCGTGTCACGTCACAATGTTGCAAATCTGTTCTGGAAGGTTCCGGCAATTGCCAAAAGCTTTAGCTTTTAATTAAGCCTGTTTACTTTCAAAGAAACTTTGTTAAAAGCCACAGACAGACTGAATTAAAGGGGGTAAAACTAATTACATTTGTTTAAAGCGTTTAAACCTTTCCTGGTGTCTTTTTTCCCCTTTCCCCACCCAAACCACGTTCTTTTATACCCTCTCCTCTCTCCCCCCTCCTTTTCTTCAGTTCACCTCCAGCTCCCGGCAGGAGCACCAATCAGCTGGACCCAATCAGTCTCTCCTGCCGGCATCCAGCCGCCTCCTTAGGGACTTTTTTGCCCTCTTTTGGGTAAGGAAAGACTAGGGCCTTAGGTTTGACCCATTTTGGGGTTAGAATAGAGTAAGGTGAACCTAAGGCTGCATTCTGATGACTTTGCCCCTAAAATAACAAAAATAGTCTTTCATATCTTGGGAAAGCCTGACTTTTCTGCCCTCTTTGGGTAAAGAAAGACTACGGCCTGACTTTTGACCCATTTTGGGGTTAGAAAAGAGTTAGGTCGACGTAAGGCTGCATTCTGATGACTTTGCCCCCAAAAATGACCAACACAGTTTGTGATATGTTAGGAAAGCCTGACTTTTTTGCCCTCTTTGGGGTAAGGTTTATTTCCTTGTGTGGCTGCTTCCTGCCTTGTCCACTGGAGGGCACTGCTTCTGTCCCATAGCATTAGCACTTAGGCCATCATAGGCCTTTTTAACTCGGTTTAAGTGTTTTGAAGCAGGTTTCCTTCTTCTGTGCCTGTTCTGCAGCCCTTGGGCCTCCCGTTGCTCTATTATGATTAATATCAAGGCTTCTAATAATGTAATAATAATAATAAAGTCATTCTGATGACTTTGCCCCCAAAATAACCAACATAGTCTTTCATACCTTAGGAAAGCCTGACATTTTTGCCCTCTATGGGTAAGGAGAGACTACGGCCTGACTTTTGACCCACTTTGCGGTTAGGAAACAGTTAGGTCGACGTAAGGCTGCATTCTGATGACTTTGCCACCCCAAATAACAAACATAGCCTTTCACGTCTTGGGAAAGCCTGACTTTTTTGCCCTCTTTTGGGTAAGGAGAGACTACGGCCTGACTTTTGACCCATTTTGCGGTTAGAGGAGAGTTAGGTCGAGGTAATGCCGCATTCTGATGACTTTGTCCCCCAAATGACCAACGCAGTGACCAACACATTTTAGGAAAGCCTGACTTTTTTGCCCTCTTTGGGGTAAGGTTTATTTCCTTGGGTGGCTGCTATTCCAAAACAACCACAGGAGCACAGTCTTTGCGCGCCCTGTGTTATATATGGTCGCTGTAGTCCCTTTCAGGCTGCTATACATAAAATAACCACAGTAGGGCACCCTTTTTTATGTTTCAAGATGGCGGCGCCTTGCTTGGCTGCGGCTGCTTCAGCTCTCAAAGGTGTGGGGGTTAGGGAGGGAAATGTACAATCGGAAATAGGGACAACTAAGCTGAGTTGGGCTGCTAAACTTTCATACGAACGTCAGTCCATATTGGAGATGAAGAGATTCAGCGTGGAAGGAATGGTGGAGAAAACTGTTCAGGAGAGACTGCATGGCTTCGGATTACTGCGAAGGAGGAGGAGAAAACCAGGGACGGAGTTGCAGACGGAGAGAAAACTAGGGACGGAGTTGCAGACGGAGAGAAAACCAGGGACGGAGTTGCAGACGGAGAGAAAACCAGGGACGGAGTTGCAGGCAGCTGACATGGAGGGTGAGAGATCAGTTGAAATATCTGGAGGAGCTGGGAGGAAGAAAAGGAATTGCTGGAGGGGGAAACAGCATCGTGCTCAGTGTTTTGAGCAGCAAAAGCAGCAAAAGCAGCAAAGGCAGCGTTTCGGGCCGCAGGGGCAGAGTGGACAAGCAGCCATTGCAGCTGGGAAGTTTCCCTCCGCTGCTGTTTATCTCCAGAAGAAAAGGAAGAGGTGCGACCGGAAGAGGAAGCGTGGCAAACGTGGAGGCCTAACATCTAGGCTGAAAGCTAGACCTTACAGAGTGTCTCTTCCATCTATTTTGTTTGCAAATGCTCGCTCCTTAGAACCAAAAATGGATTACTTAAGGCTGGATTTAACAACAAATCAGAAGGTGAGAAATTGCTGTGTTATTATTGCAACAGAAACTTGGTTAAAGCCCTCTGTTCCAGATAGTGCTGTTAGCTTGATGGGATTTTCAACATTTCGGTTGGACAGGAGTTCTACTCTTAGTGGCAAATCCAGGGGAGGGGGTGTCTGTTTTTATATAAATGACAGATGGTGTAATAATGCCAAGGTGGTCTCAAGTCTGTGCTCCCCAGATGTGGAGCTTCTGACCATCAAATGCAGACCCTTCTATCTGCCCAGAGAATTCTCTGTTACTATTATCACAGCTGTGTATATCCCCCCTGATGCAAACAGAGAAGTGGCCCTGAAGGTTCTCCACCATACCATCAGTGACTTACAAACTACTCACCCAGAAGGTGCATTTATTGCTGTGGGAGACTTT